>CM035420.1:175385917-175690917 GCA_020310875.1 Ceratopteris richardii | reverse complement strand
GAGGATGCTTCGACGGACACAATGCATGGAGGGAGTCCTTTTAGAGAATGGGAGGTAGAGTGGGGGTCGGACCAAGTGGTAAATGAAGAACATGAAGATGCAGCAACCACTGATTGTGTTGTAGAAAATGAGTCCGTCAGTGTGAGTCGCCACTTGGATTCTCCATAGTCATCACATTTATGTTGTAGCATTTTACATTTCTCATTTATGTTTCCATCATATGTAGTCTTTTTGACATTTGTCCATCGATCGTATGATGTAAGATCTTTTTATCTCATGATGTAACATCTTTTTGAAATGACAATGATGTAGAATCTATTATTTGACATGATGAAATACATGAGACTTATCACTTTTAAGTTTCCACTCTTGGAGTAACAATTAACTACTAACTTTGAATGTTCAACTGTCAACGTCTCAACGTGCTTCCTATATGTTCATTGTTTATACTTAAAAAAACACCTTTTTTCTATGTTTTTCTTCTTATTGGTCATTTCATATGTTGAGCAATTATTTCTACGTGACTTTCATCTCATTATTTTGAAAAAATCAGCATTTTTTTGGTGCGAGGTCCCCGGGACACCCTAGGATCCGTCCCCGTCCCGGGAACACCACCGTTCCCAGGACCCGTCCCCATCCCCTGGTGACTTTGATTGATATATATATATATATATATATATATATATGTATGTATGTATGTATGTATGTATGTATGTATGTATGTATGTATGTATGTATGTATGTATGTGTGTGTGCATGTGTGTGTGAAGTGGGTATGTAGGTAAGTCATGCATATACATGTATGTATCTATGTATGTGTGTGTGTGTGTGCGTGGGGGTGCGCGTACTATACTCTTGGCTTGCCAATTGCAACAGACCTTTTAATCCTATTTATGATGGTATATGGATATTATTCTGGACATAATTGCTTTTAAGCATGGTCATTACCTACTGTATGCTCTATGTTTGGAGTTGTCAATATTCTGTTCGCATGCACTTAGATTAGGTTTATTACTTATCAGTGTATTATTGTGATTTCAGGTGTATATAAGCCGGTGTCTAGAAAATATCAGAGGGGAGAAGCTTGTTATATTGTCATTGAGATTGCTGAGAGACATAATCTGGTTGAATAAAGAAAAGACATTTTATCAGGCAAGTGAATTAGCTAATCTCCTTACCTTTCTCTCTGCTCTTGTCAATCAGAATTTCTTGTTGTTGATATTGGAAAATATGGAACTCTCATTTGGCAGACACATCTGCAACAGCTAATTAAGGACAATGATTTATTGAATATGGTGAGCTCTTGCTGTTTTGATTCTAAATGTTCTTCATTTCCATGCATGTATTATCAATACTAAAATTTCCCACTCGTCCTGTGCACACAAGTGTTATTCGCTATTTGTCCATGTTCAATGTCATTTTTTATTTGTTGTGTTCATTTTTCTAAAAAAAGTTAATTTTTTAATAGGTTGTTAGTAGCGTTGAGAAGTACATGAAAGGAGCTCGGTGTTTCTTCTCTGCAAATTCTTCTGAATCTAACACATTTGAACCTGCATACCCATACTCCTTGCATGGTGCACAGCTGAAAGAGAGACTCGAGTTCCTGCTCTTTTTAGTACAGGTAATTAGCCTTTATTCCTTCCTCAAAAGAAATAGGTCACTACTCAAATTTATAGGCTAGTTCAGATAACCTAACAATCTATTGCTTTGCTGATATATGGGCCTATGGCAGTCCAGTGGTGCAAGCCTGTCTAAAGGTTTGGCTGAGAGAATTTGGGATTGCATCATTGAGAATCCTACATGTCACAGTGACAAAGAGTGTGGCTTTTCCTGGTTCTGTGAAGCTCTGGATAAATGGACTCTTCTTTCTCAGGATGCACAAATGAGCATTCTCACAAAGAAACTGCCTATGATTGAACCCTCATCTTTGTCTCTTGCTGCATGGAGGTGACAGCTTCTTCCTTCTCTTGAAACCATTTCTAATATGATGTTTATGAAGTATAACCTATCTAAATTCGGAACAGGTGTTTTTTGAGGTTGTTTTTATGGGTGAATCAGAGCATGGAGAAGCTTAAGCGGACACATATGGACGAGTATATTACTATCGATCTAGATCTGATTGGTTTACAGTATTTATGGTGGATAGCGCTGTGTTCTTCCCAGGAACCTATCACAGATCAAAGCATTAGCTTGCTTAGAGAAGTGTATACATCTCTCGGTGACACACTGCAAGAAAGTGTTCTTGAAATACGCCAATGCTTTATTGACAAATGCTTAGATTACCTTGAGAAGGCTGTAGAGAGTGGAGGTGTAAAGTGGAGTGAACTTTCAGATTGCAGTAGCACAATGAGCTGCAATATGGTGGAAGGGACCAATGAAGAGACTGATAAGGTTGATGATAAGGCCACTCATTCTGCAAAGTCAGTAGAAGGAGATATGTCTGAGAGCAGAAGTCTGGCTGTAGATTCTGGCTTTTTACCTGAAGCGCATCAAGTTGAGCATTGCCTCAAGATTTTGAGGGTGAGATCATTTTTTAAGATGTTTTTCACATTATAATAGAATTTGAAAGCTGACTTGAGTTTTAATTTGCAGACTTTTATTATCAAATGTGAGGGACGTTGTCCTCGTTTGACTCCTCCTCATACTGCCTTTTTCCAAGGAAGGCCTTTCATGTTAGGGGTGCGTAATCTTAGATTTTGTATTTAAGAAGCTAAATATATTTATTATTTAGCTTGCTTCCTGTCTGTATCTTCTTAACAGGTTAGTACAGCTAGTAAGCATTCTACACGTTTGGATCTTACCGTTCATACAAATGAGTACTTATCTTCACTTCGTGCAAAGGTGAAATTTGTTTCCATTTTCACTTTGCTTTGCTTCAAGAAGAGTATTTGATGGAACACACTTTTTAGTTGAATACACTATCTGGTATTAATAATTGTTTTTGTCATGGTTCTGTCCGAACTCTGAAGGTTGCGAAGCTGCTTGACCAGCCTTCCTCTCGAATCAGGTTGACTTATCTGAATAGAGAGATCGTTCATGAATCACAGGTGCTTAATCAATTCGTTTTCTTAGCAGATTTTCTGTTAGTATATTTCTCACACTTCAGTCTTAGTGGAGTATTGTGAATCGTGATGTAGGTTCTCTGGCAATGTGGCTTAATTGGTGGGGAAACAATCACTGCATCTGTAAGTTTTAGGCTTTTAGATTTGCAAGCGTAGATTCAGAAACAAATTTCCCTTATCTTTTGAGGGCAATGTTCATCTAGGTGAACTTGATAGACAGAGTTTCCAAGGTTTCTATCGAGGAGCATTTACCTGGAGTACTGTTGTCAAAGAATGTTAAGGTTTGATGTCTGAACCTTAAATTTTGATATTCTTTTCCAGAACTCTTCCTTTGTCTGACAATGGCTACCTCTGCTGCATTAAGGGCTCTAAGTGTTGCTTAACATTATCATATTTCATGGATGTTTTTGCTTTTCAGTTCTATGATACTTTATTTCAACTTGCTACTGCGAGTGACACAAACATACGAGAGGTAATTTATTGGTGTTTCGCTATTTCTTGGGGGAAGTAAAAATCGAAAACCAAATGAAAAATGATAAATATTCTTGAAATCGTGATTGTGGTTTTGTTTTTTGTTTTCTCTTGTTGATGTTTTTTTTCTCTGATTTTCTATTTTTAATCTGCACAGGAGGCACTTAGTTTGCTTGCCTTGCTTCCAACACATCCACATATCCTTGGTAGTTTTCAGGTCAGGCATATTGCTAAATTCTAGTATGTAAATACTGTTTCTGACCTTAAAGGGCTGGTATTTTATATTCCGCATCAGAAATGAAATTTGCTGATCTCCAGGATCTCTGCACAAAAAGTCCAGAAGAAGGGAAATGCCTACTTGATGTACACTTTGGAGTACGGGATCGCCTTCTTTATAATCTTCAGGTCGATGCATTGATTCTTGATCTCTGTGAGATTAACAAATTCTCAGTTCAGGAGTTTCTTTAGTATTATCTATGGCGTAGTGACTGAGAGAGAGCTTATTGATCAAATATCATGATTCCACTTCACAGTTTGAAAAGAAATTTCAATGGCCAACTGTAATGAAATCAAAGAAGTGTTATTTGTGGCGCACCCTTGTTCCCAGTGAATCTGGGTTTTTTGGAATGCAGAAATGCTCGAAGAGCTCGGTAGGACTTTAGTTAGAACAGCCTTTGTCACAACATAATCTTACTTTTCAGATTCTATACAACATAGAAAGTGAGGTACATGGTTCAAATTGTGGGCTATAATGAGTAGTGAGGATTCATGATCGAGGATTGTGAGGGATTTCGTGTCGCAGAGACTGCCTAAAGTCCTTGATGAGCTGTATATCTGATCTCGATGAAAACCTCATGCCTATTTGTGAGTGAGTCACTTATAAACAACATTAAGTCAGTGAATAAGTAAAGGGCCAGTTCATCGAATGTATTGCAGAACCTTCAAAATATGTTGCTGCGTTCTTATTTAGCTATTAAAGATCCAAGCTTCTTTGAACGATGCAAAAAGGAACGATGAAGTCAGTGATTGCATAAAGGCCCAGTTCATTGAACAAAATGCATTTTTAACTATATCTGGCAAGCATAACCATCAAGACATATGTTGTTCCATTCTTATTGTGCTATTAAAGATCCAAACTTCTTTGAGCTATACAAAATATAGATTAAAGAACTTATATGCAAGAACTTATACTGCACTTTCCACAATGTTCCATGAGGATATGTTTCCCATGTCATAGGATGTTAGTGTCTTGGATGCTTCGATGTGAAATGTAGTTTAGTTGAGGTGACATCTCCTATTGTAGATATTTATTGTTCTAGCTTTTGAGGGACTATGAAACAGCTGTAGAAATTGCATACTCAAGTAGGAGATAGCTTTTACATTTCTGTAGTTCCTGTGCTGCTTTGTTGATTTGTAAAGTCTAGTGTGCATGGTCTAGTGGAAGCTTCTTAAATTTGGACCTCAGGGTCATGGATTGAGGTTCCATGAGGCACTGCCCAGCAGCGGGCAACATGTGGCTGTCTAAACATGGTATAGTGGAAGCACCTTAATTGGGACCCCAAGGGTTGGGTACGATGCTTCATGATGCACTGCCCAGAACTCGGTAACATGCAGCTGTCTGTATGCCAGGCAAGGTGTGGATTGCATAGAAATCTCTCCTGAGAGTGGTCACCTATGTATGTGTTCTGGTTGAGTGGGAGAAGACATTCTCTCTCTCCTATGGTTGCATAGCGTAATGGTTCTATCGACAGTTGGAAGGAATGCAGGCCTTATACAACAAGGAAATGGTCTTCCTGCTCGAGCAAATTGAGGTTCTATGAGGCACCGTCCAGCATCGGGCAACATGTGGCTGTCTACAGATTGTCTAGTGGAAGCACCTTAATTGGGACCCCAAGGGTTCGGTACGATGCTTCATGATGCACTGCCCAGAAGTGTGCAACATGCAGCTGTCGGTATGCCAGGCAAGGTGTCGATTGCATAAAAATCTCTCTCCTGAGAGTGGTCACCTATGTATGTGTTCTGTTTGAGTGGGAGAAGCCATTCTCTCCTAAGGTTGCATAGCCCGATGGTTCTATTGATAATTGGAAGGAATGCAGGCCTTAAACAACAAGTATATGGTCTTGCTGCTCGAGCAGATGGCAGATGATAGAGATTGGAGTCCGATTCCTTCAATCAACTGTCGATTTTTTGTACAGCATGTTAGATGTTTTTATTCTTGTTTACTTTTTTCTAGCGAGGAGTGTAGATCTTCAACAATTCAGCGGTGACATTTACTATAAAATTTAAATGCAGAAGAGACTCTATTCTGTATATTGAGCACTTGAAAAACACTCCAATATAGAAATAAATCTTGAAAAAGTGAAATTTTGATGCTGGATAGCTTGTTGACATCATTTCAATACAAAATAAGGAGTAAAAGTTATTTATCATTCAATTGTTTGTTTGCCTCATTCTGGGATGCCATACTTTTTGCAGGTTTTAGATGGGTTGCTTATGCCTGTGAATCAACCTGTTGATGTGCAAACTTATAAGTTCCGGAGCTCTTTTATCAAAGCTGGAGGGGTTCAGTAAAGACTTCAACTCCTTTTTATTTCCTCTTCGTCCCTCATTCTTCTCTCTTTGCACTCCCAACTCTCTATTGAGGAATACCTGAGGATTTCCATCATAAGGGCAGTTGTGTGGAATCTTGTTCTTTCCTTCTCCCCCTTCCCCTGGGCTCCCGATTTTGTGGGCCCCTTTCAAAATTGTTCTTTCTGATTTTTTACATATTTGTCTTCTGGTTGTTCTATCAGGCATATAAAATGGTTCTTTAAAAATTTTTTAAGTTTTTGTTTTCTGGTTGTTCCATCACAGTTAAGCACATTCAGACCAAAAAAATAGGTTTAGGTTGAATAAGATATACAGGATTCTTTTTTTACATCCATAGTTTATGTTGCTTATTATTAACCTTACAATTTCGCTTGATATTTTAATGAGTTTGCAAACTCTATCCTACGTAGTCTACTCAGAAAACACGAACCCCACCCCAACAAACCACCCACCCACCCACCACACAACAAAACACACACCACCCCTCCCCCCCCCTCCTCTCTTTTTTTTTTTTCTCTTTTTCCCCACCAAAAAAAAAAAACAAACACACATACACACACACACAGACAAAAAGAAAGAAAGGTAGCAAAAGAGTAGGAAGTATCAGTTGGCACTAGGAAGTGTACAGTCATGCTCATATGACTCCACATGCTTTTGGTTGTTCAGTCAGTTTCATTTTGATCATCTTTCCCGCTCCATTCCTCTTGCTCGGTCATGTTTTGTGTCAGTCAAGTATGTCCTTCATTCAGTTATTGCACTCTAACTTCAGCATTGTAGACAAATTGAAAGCATTGTAGACATATTGAATTCCTGTATGTAACAGGAATTTGCTGGCTATTCTGGAGCCGGAAGCTTTGCTTGAAGGTGTTGATAATCAAATGCGGCGTGGTTGTTATTTGAGCAGTTTACGGCTTCTGAAATTTTTGGTACTTCTAGAAAGTAGTGATTTCTGATCTGATGGGTTTAGCATTAGTGTATGCATTACTTCATGTAAATCTGTTTTCCCCATCTTGCAGCTTTCTGAGAAATTTGACTCCTTCCTGGTTGTGCCTAGTAGTGAAGTGTCTAATGCCATGAGGTAATGTAAAGCCAATACTTGAATATATCTGGCATCAGCAGTGTAGGCCAGTTAAATTTGATAGTACTGTGCATGTTTGTGATGTAGGAATGATGCTATGACAGAGAAGAATGATGATTCTGATAAAGGACTTGAGGGAATGGAAGCTTGTGTTGGAACTCCCAAGAGTTCCCTGGAGCAACATCATAAAATGAAGGTTAGTTTCTGCATATACTCTGTAAAAGCAGTTGTCATAGTGATTCCCCTTCTGACTGCAGTGTTTGTTCATATCATTGAGATATTATATATTTTCTCAGTTGTTCCTGGGCTGTATATATTTTAAATATCCATGATTTGGATCTTTCTTGCTCATGGCATAGTCAAGAGGGTATAATTTGAACAATGTAAATCATGAATTTGGCTTACGGTGGTTATTGTCGCCTTATGTGAGGAAATCCACATTCACATGATAACATGTAAAATTATTGATAAGCTTATTACTTAATACAGGAGGTGTCAGATGTCATTGACATGGCATCTGTTGTCGTGGCGCTACGAAGAATTACCTGGGCTGCTGCTATCGGTCACCTATCAGTTACAGGGCCTCATTCGCCAGTGGTTTCTGTTTCAAAACTAACAACTGGCAAATCTACGAAGGTACTTCTTCTAAATATTGCTTTCAGATTTTTAGTCTATAATTTGTCCCTGTCAGTGTACAATGTATGGGAATATTTCATGTGTCTACAGAAACGAGCCTTTCCAGATGATGATGATGGAGGATTGGATCCAGAAGATGAATACTTGTGTTTTGAGGCTATGGAATTTTTGGTATTTTTCCTTAACTATGAGTTGTGTTCTCCATTTACTGTGATTTTATTATTATAATCAATGTAAGGTGAAAACCTTATTAATTCATATCATAGTGCTGGTTTGATAACTATTATTAATATTTCTCCCCTCTGTTAGTGAAAAGTCTAATATGTAGTCACTGCATGATATATATGCATGATATATAATGTGTGCCAGTTAAAATCTCAAATAGTTCCTTCTTAAGTTTTGGGCTTGAAGTTCAAGGATTCGGCTCATATACTGAACAGTTGGTCTCTGTGTATAAATATTCGTTCTCATCTGGATTTAGGGTTGACCTACTTATTTTGTTCTATTGGAGAAGCAAACTTCTGCTAACAGATAAAAATTATTTGGCCTGTATTTAGAGTGACTTATATGCAGTTTACTATCATGTCAGCTGCCCATGTAAGGATAAAGAAAATTGACAAATTTTTGTGTTTGTTCTGCCATTTGTGCTTGCAGATGCTCTGTTTAATGAAGCACAAATGTCTATGGCGATCGTTCTTTACATCCTGTGACACTGAGCATTTCATTGTGGTGCCTAGCTATTTGCCTATCTAAAAGAGGTGCTAATTCCACTGCTGATAAAGAAACTTATTATGCCATTGACTTGTGAACAGGGTATCCTTTTGCATTCACCTGATAAGAGTGTTAGATATCGAGCTGCTGTCAATTTCAAGTTGTGGTATAAGTGAACTGTTCAACGTTCAAGTTAATGGTTTAGTATTTTTTATGAGAATATAAGTTTCTTAAGTTACTGGTACTATGGCAGTGCTATAGAGGACAATCAAGATCGTATTGCCCACAAGCAAGTTTTAGCTGCTTTATTGGGGGCTAAATCTGAGGCCAGTCAACATCCTAAGCGCTGTTCTCATGTAAGGTTTCTTTTTTATGTAACTAGTCTTTAGCGGGATCAATGTCTTATCTTTTTCCTTTATTTTTGGGGGGGGGGGAACAGTTTTGGGAGCTTCTTGCACATCTGTTTTGCAACATAGAAGGTACAGAAGAGCATGAACTGGCTAAACAGCAGCTAGATGAGGAGTTGCTATGGCTGGAAACTGCACCCACTGCTGTGGATGATGATGACAGGGTACCATGAATCGTATTTCAGGTTTCTTAAATACTTTATGGTTGCTGATATTTGCCTTGTTTTGTAGCTTCTTGAAGGTCATTTGCATTTAACAAGGGTGCTAGTTGATGTACTGAAGTGTCAAATTATTGGTGCAAGTAGATGTGAGCAGGGACGGGGTCTGATAAAACTGGTATGTTTCAGATTAAAAGTACTTGCTCTGCTATGATCCAGTTTGTAATAAGTTATCTTATTAATCTTTCGATTGGATGACAGCTGATGCAGAAATTCCTATTTCCTGATTGCATAATGTTATTGAATGACGAAGCATCTTATCCTACGAAAGCTTCTATACAAGATGGTCAATTCAGCATGCTTGGAGTTTCAACAGAAGGAAAGAGTCCATTACAGGCCAAGTGTGGCACGCGTGGAAGTCGGGAAAGGGCATTTCAGCTTCTGATATGCCTTGGAACTCATTGCAAAGAGAGTTTTGAGGAAATTGTAGATTTGATTAAAAAAATTCACCTTTCTGAGCAGATAGCAGAGTGGGATCACTCACCTTCATATGGTCGGAAGGCATTAGGTGGTTATGTGGGCTTGAAGAATGCTGGTGCTACTTGTTACATGAATTCAGTTTTTCAGCAGCTGTTTATGCAGCCGGAAGTGCGCAGAAGTGTCTTATCTTGTACTGAATGTGATGATGTTGAGAAGGCGAATTCTGTGTTCTTCCAAATCCAAGCAATGTTTGGAGCTCTACTTGGAAGCAGTCTGGACCATTACACTCCCCAAGGGTTCTGGTGTGCATATAGGGACTACAATGGAATGCCAATTAACCTTCGAGAACACCAAGATGCTTTCGAGTTCTTCAACAGATTGTATGATGCTATTGATGAGACCTTAAAAGCAACTCATCAGGAGACAACATTAACGAGAATATTCGGAGGTGTCTTTGTCCAGCAGGTGGGATAGATTGTTCTTACATTTACCCTGCAAGCTAGCACTTTGATATCGTTGGTATGAGAGAGCCTTAGTTGAAGAACGTTATGGTCACAGTGCTGTTGTCTAGTTGAATTGTTTGCGGCTTGGAATGTTTGAATTATTTATAATTGTGTGTGGCCATACTTACTACGTGTTTTTGTCATGATATGTATCCAGATTATTTGCCGGGGCTGCCCTCATAGGAGTGAAAGGGAAGAACCCTTTGCTGCCATAAGCGTGGATGTCAAGAATAAAAGAGATTTGACAGAATCTTTGGAGGCATTTGTGCGTGGTGACCTTTTGGAGGGTGACAATGCTTACTATTGTGCAGAATGTGGGGTAAAGATAGATGCTTTGAAACGTGTGTGTGTGAAATCATTGCCCCACACACTTGTTATTCATTTGAAAAGATTCGATTTTGACTATGAAACAATGCAAAGACTAAAGCTGAAGGACAGGTTTGATTTCCCTACTCGCCTTGACATGAAGCCATATACTGTTGAAGGTCTGGCACTGCGAGAGTCTCAGAACCATCCAGCTCCAAGTTCTGTAGTTACAGAGACTTCGGATACTGATAACAAGGTGGATGAGGCAGTGAACCATTTGAAACCTGACTCTTATTATCATTATGATCTTGTCGGTGTTGTTGTGCATTCTGGAACTGCATTTGCTGGGCATTATTATTCATATATAAAGCAACGGCCAGGAGACCATCCTTTAAATTGCGGACATGGGCAAAGTGGCGGGTGTGTCGTGAAGTTGCAAATTCACATTTCAATAATAATACTATGAAGTCACTAGGTCATTGCTGTGATTTTATCATAGTTATGATTATGATTCTTTTTTTGACTGCTAGATGGATAGCATTTGATGATAAAAATGTTGAGCCATACGATTCTAAAGATCTAGAAAAGGATTGTTTTGGTGGGAAGTACACTGTGGATGTTTACGATAATTTCTCAAAGACCACATCACCGCAGGTATATAAGAGAGAGAAATTAAATTAATTTTAATCATCCAGTCACCTGATGCGTTTAGCTTGCTTTTTGTAGGAATTTGATAGACCAAATAGTGCTTACATGCTATTCTATGAGAAGTCACCTCCTGAGGTAGGGGTTTGTTTCCCCATATATATATATATATTTTCCTTGATTCTGATCATTTATAGTTCCGAGCAGGAGTCTTAATGGAGCATATGAGATTGCACTGAACCTTCAAACAATGTCCCTATTTTTTTGTTCTTCTTTCTCCCTCTCCCCTTCTTGGTTGATTTGATTTATTATTATTATTGTTGTTGTTGTTATATTTTTCAATAATGGAGTTGTAACCGACATGATGTGACAGAATGTCTCAACCTCTTCTCCTGCTCAAACTGCTATGTCTCTCTCTCGAGGTTAGTGAATGATGACTTTCTAGTTTTATAGTCCCTTCTTCCTAAGTCTGAGTAGCTCTCTTTAATGATAGCTCCCCTCTCTTTCTTCTCTACTGCAGCTGAAGATGAAGATAGTGATGAGGCTGTCAGGGAGATATCTTTGTGTGAGCAGCTGCCAAGCCTGTATGTGTAATTTTGACTTCAGTGTTTAGTTTCATTTTCTAGGAATGAATATTTAGAGTAAAACTGGATAGAGCTGACATGTAATTCCACAGAAGCAGCATTCAAATGCCAGCGTCAGTACATCGTAGTGTCTGGCAGGAAAACTTAAGGTTCAAACTAGAACTCTGTTTTTGTGGTTCCTTAATATTTGGAGCGAATAGGGATTTCAATTGATAGAACTTATATTTTTCACTGTGGCAGGTTTATACATGAGAATCGTATGATGGATAAGGATTATTTCAGATTCATTTTTAAACTTGTCGAAATGAATTATGACATTTTGGATACCAGGTGAGTGACTACCTTTGACTACCTTTGCTGGAGTACCTGTTTTACTTCAATTCCATTAAAGGCTGTTTGTTTTTACAGCCCTACATGTAATAGAAGAGGTGGTTTGATTGCAACTGAAGATCTAGAAGGTTCTCAGAGCGCTTGTGGTCCCACAAATGGTGAAAGTGGGGCTCCTGATACCGTGGAAGTGAATGTGTTTTCAAGACTCATGATAACCCTTTCCACACAGTTCTTACTGAATATTTATCTAAGAACGCATTCAAGTCTGCGTGAGGATATTCTACTTTGGAAGGTATAATAATTGTTATTTTCATTACTTCCTTTGCTGGTACAGAGTTGGAGCAAACTTGTTCGAGTAGTATTAATGTAGGTCTTTTACAGTCTCTATTGTGTAAGCTGTTCGAAAGAAACATGGTTGCTTGCCGGACTTTCATTGAAGCTCTGATCGGGCATCCACAATGGATTGAGGACTACCTTCTTAAATGCCCAATCGAGGAAATCCAACAGGTGCATGTTTGTTGTGCTTCCCCCCTTGAAAAGAAAAAAATGAAAAAAACCCCTTTTTTCTTTCTTTTGTTTTCCCCTTCCTTCCCCTTCCCCTTTCAACCCCCTGCTTCCCAAGGACTAAAACAAAAAGAACAACACATGCACACACCTACCCTCACAATCTCCCTCTTACCATCCAGCAAAAGCTATGGAAGACCTTTACAGTCACAATACTGAATTCTCTGTTTTGTCATTTCAGATATTTGCTTCGATTCTTCTGCATGCTCTTCGATGTGCAGTTTTGCTTTGGCATGGAACATCTCTTCGTACTGATGCACATGCTCGAGTAACCTTTTATACCAATGCATTGCTTGACGTTTTACTATCCTTTTTAAGGGACTTGACCTTAACCAAATACCCATGCCGTCAGGTGCCTATTAATGTGTGATTTGGAAAACATTGATGAACGAAATTTACAATGCAAGTTACTTATGAAAGCTTCTTTCTCCACCCAGTACTTCCAGGTGATGCTAGAATATGCAAGTATGGGTGTTGCTCAACGCTTTCAATTATTGAACAGAGCACCACTTAGCCATTTAGTTAACATCACTGTAAGGAACCTGCAACTTGTTCATGATATGATAAAATTTCTGGCTGAAATTCAAGTTTTTGATTTATGAAAGGCAATGCAGGTTATTATTGCATCAAGAGCAAATTTTCATGCCTCAACAGTGGATTTTGCGTGCTTGCACTCTTTGATTTCTATCCTGTTACGAAGCTGTAATATTTCTCAGCTGCAGAGTATGTGTTGAATTGCAAGAAAATGATTGCACCGTGCTCTTATGCCTCAACGATCATGTGGATGTTCATAATGCATTTTCTTACAGATCAGGCAGAGTCCAATTCAAAAACAACTCTTTCAAAGTGTGAAAACAATGTAGATATGTCAAAATCCCCAGCGTCTCATCCAAACCCCTTTCAACTTCCTCCTCCCCACTTTGTACTTCCAAAAGAGGCTGTGCAGGCTGTGCTTAATCAGCGGACATATATATCTGTTTTGGTATGCTTGTTGATTTTATATACAATCTGTAATCATGGATAACATAGAAGGGCTAAATTCACTTCTCACATCATGTTTCAGATAGAAACTTGCTCTGAATGTGAAGAGGCTATCAAGTTAGTAGAGTTCTTGTCCTGGAATAAAGAGTCGTTGACTATGGTAAATGGACTATGTATTCAGTTATATGTAGTAGTCTAAAAAGCACAATTTTCAAATAGCTTCCCCCTTTCCCAAACAACAACATTAATGCCAAAAGCAACCACCAAACATTCCTGTTCACGTTATTCACTCCTCCCCTTCCTTTCCATCGATTTCTTTTACAGTGGGTACTCCAGGATCTGTTAGAGTCCCTCTATAGGACTGTGAACAATGATGTGAGATCGGTGCTAACACTATCTTTACGAATTCTTCTGTTGGAAGATAACTTACAGAAGGTTATTACTCTTCATTTTTTCAATATTTTGTTGCAAGTGTTTTGAAGCAAGCCTGCCTCAGTGTCGAATGAATAAACTCAATGTAGGTGAGGCTAAAGACAATCCTTCTAGGGCATGAGAGCACAAGGCCTGGTATTATGACACTCATCGTGACAAAGGTAAGAACTTTTCTGATGTTACACTTCGATCATATGCCAAACTTTTCTGATATTCTGGACTTTTTGACCAGGTGATGAACATACAGAAACGGTACATGCTACTCAAGTTCTTGGTGAGGCTGTTGAATGTATTCCCGGACACCAAGTTGCACATACGTGAAAGAGCTAGTGATTGGAAAGTTGTGGTCGACTGGCTTCAGGGAGAGATCCAAGCACAGGGATTGAGCTCTAACAGCCTCATACCTCTTTCATTATCCAATGAAGACATGGCCACTGGGCAACTCCAGAGGACAAGCTCTGCTGAGTGGACACTTGTCAATGCTCGTAATGCCCTTGAATCTTAAATTACATACTCCTGTATATTTAAATCATAGTGAAGCAGAACATGGTTCTACTGCTGCAAATGAATCATGATCCTTGGTCTTTGTTTGTACTAAGGCATGGCCAGCAGTGTGTTCTGTTTGAATCTCTTTTTGTGGAGGTGAATCTCTCCCACCTGAGCAGCTGTTCAATCTGAGCTGCATGTATGTAATATATGTATAGACTAATCAGTCCTCAGGCTGTATAAAAGCACTCTTCGGCAGAGTAAGAGTGGCGGGCATCATACATTTGCTGTCATTACATCCGATCCAAAAGGTTAACTAGGTGTAAAGCCGCAGCATCCCCATTAACACATGATTGGGGCTTCATTATAGTGAAATATATGCGAGTAGGTATTCAATGTAAAAATGAAGATGAAGGCACTAAATGTCAAGCTTTCTCTTCATTGTAGATTCAATTATAATACATGTACAGCAATTTTTGGAGGTAATGATTTCAGCCTATTCTTTTCAGCTACACATTCTATTCATGCAGACTTGGTATGGCTTCATGTATTCAATGTATATGTAGTGTATGTTTTTGGTGTAAGCTCAATGTTTTGCAGTATTTCTGTCTACCTGAGTGAGACTTTCATTTCTCTCATTTCAGGATGGAATTTAATGAACACTTATGATTGTCCTCTCTGATTATGAATTTTTCACGTGAGTTCTTTAGCAGTGTACAATGTGATTTATCTGTCCCTTGCGAAACCATCGTTTTTGGCTTCATGTGAAGCTACTCTGTTTTTTTGGGTATCAGCCGATTGGTGCTAATATATGCTCAAGAGAGATGGACATTTGCAAGTCAATGTGAATGAAAAAACTTCTAATGGTTATTTACTAGTCACATTACATGTATACGAATGTATGCGGATGCGCGTGCATCACCAGTGCCACAGCAATTGGGCAAATACAGAAAATCCCCCCCCCCCCCCCCCCCTTTTTCCCCCCCGCGGCAGCCCCCACTCCCCCCCTTTTCTCCTTTGTCCCCCTTTTCCAATACCTCTTTTCTTCTTCCCCCTTTCTATTTTTCCAATACCTGTTTTCTCCCCCCCCCCCCCCCCCCCCCCCTTTTTTTTGTTTTCCTTCCCCTTCTGAGCTGCACATGTAAGATTGCAATTAGCTGGGTACTTGGAAAGAGGCATACGCCTAAAACATTTTCTCGGTCATCTCTTCTGTTCATTATATTGTATATTCTTTCTTACATTTTTGAGCAACTATCTTTTGTGTTTGTTCATGGAGTGGGTATTTAATCGTTGAAGTCTATTCATAGAAAGTTTTATATTGAAGCTCAAATGGCTCTCAATCTTATGATTTTTGGCAAGGATTGCCTTCCTGATATGGTGGTATACTCTGCTTGTGCCTTTTCAATAAAATAATGTCGTCTTAACAATACTCTGAAGCTGTACTCAATGAATCGCTTGATATAAAGCATATTATTTTATAATTCTATATTATTTTTTTTCATGTGAAATAAGTCTGAGCATAGAGAAGGGAAATGAGAATGAGAGAGCTTTTTTTGGGCTGTATGTGGTGGACTGTCATTTTGTCCCTTTTATCGTGTTATCTCATTTCAGGATGGAATTTAACGAACACTTATTATTGTCCTCTCTGATTATGAATTTTTCACGCAAGTTTAGCAGTGAACAAATGTGAGACTTTCATTTCTCTCATTCCAGGATGGAATTTAATGAACACTTATGATTGTCCTCTCTGATTATGAATTTTCCACTGAAGTTCTTTAGCAGCGAACAAATGTGATTTATCTGTCCCTTGCGAAACCGTCGTTTTTGGCATGGCTTGCTTTAGTTTCATGTGAAGCTACTTTTTTTTTGGGTCATCAGCCGATTGGTGCTGATATATGCTCAAGAGAGATGGACATTTGCAAGTCAATGCGAATGAAAAAACTTCTAATGGTTATTTACTAGTCACATTTACATGTATGCGAATGTATGCGGATGCGCGCAATAAACCTACATTAACATGACATGATGGCTATGACAAGAACGAACATGACTCTGTTAAGAAGATCTGCCCTTCTCTTAGCAGGCGTGCATCACCAGTGACACACCAATTGGGCAAATGCAGGAAAACCCCCCCCCCCCCCCCCCCCCCCCCCCCCCCCCCCCCCCCTCCTTCCCCCCCCCCCCCCCCCTTTTTTTTCCTTTTTTTCCCCCCGTTCTCCTTTTCTCCTTTGTCCCCATTTTTCAAATACCTCTTTTCTTCCCCCCCCCCCCCCCCCCCCCCTTTCCCCCCCCTTCCCCCCCCCTTTCTATTTTTCCAATACCTGTTTTCTCTCTTCCCCCCCTTCCCCCCCTTTTTTTTTTGTTTTCCCCTTTTGAGCTGCACATGTAAGTTTGCAATTTGCTGGGCATTTGGAAAGAGGCATGCCTAAAACATGTTCTAGCTCATCTCTTCTGTTCATTATATTGTATATTCTTTCTTTCTTTTTTGAGCAAACAAACCTTTTAGCCCTTGACGAAATTTTTGGCTCAATCAGCGTCCAACAATCTTTTGTGTTTGTTCGTGGAGCGGGTATTTAATAGTTGAAGTCTATTCATAGAAAGTCTTATGCTGAAGCTCAAATGGCTCTCAATCTTATGATTTTTTGCAATTATTGCCTTCCTGATATGGTGGTATACTCCGGTTGTGCCTTTCCAATAAAATAATGTCGTCTTAACATATTCAAGAATAAGGATAAAATATTTCTTATTGCTCTGAAGCTGTAGTCAATGAATCGCTTGATGTAAAGAATATTATTTTATGATTCTATATTATTTTTTTCATGTTAAATAAGACTGAGCATAGAGAAGGGAAATGAGAATGAGAGCTTTTTCTGGGGCTGTATGTGGTGGACTGTCATTTTGTCCCCTATCACATGTTATCTCGAATAAAAAGTGACTGTCTTATCATGAATGAGTATAATGTGGTCAGGGTCTGCCTTACAGGTGATGAGCCGATGCCAAGACTGATTTCAATATTCCGTCTCTTTCTGCTTTTCTCGTGTGTATTTTGCTGTGCACCAATCCCCATTTTTAAATTCTCCGTATTTTCGGATGAGTTTGTATTTCTGTGTTTCTTGGTTGAATCTGAAACTTTATGAAGGTAGATGTGTAAAATATCGGTTCAGCATAGCTCCTTTGACATTATGAAATTTCTGGTACGATCTTTCGATCAATAGAAGGATTAACTATTTCATTTGGTGTGTGACACATGCAAGAGTTCTAGTATGTGTATAATGCAAATCCATCATCATCATGATCTCTGGGATGCACCCATGTTTATTTTGATTACATCCCATTGCTTATGATTATGTACTATTTTGTAGTCCGCTTACATTCTCAGTTCTTGGATTGATAAAGCATATAGGGACATGTAGATGAGTGCTTTTGCTTTTGCTCTGGTCGGGGCCCGGCCTTTGGCTCTCGCTTTCGCGTTCGCTTTCATTGAGGTACCATGCAATGTATTTCACTTTGAACAGAGAATTCAATCACCCTCTCAGAACCCAGACTATATAATGAATTGATGTTGGTAAACCAATTAATCAGGCATTAAATTAAATATACCAGTGACCTAAAATTTCCACTTCCATAATTTAATGGTGTGTATGGAAAAGAGTGTGTGTGCAACCATGGCATCAAATATCACACATTTATTTCATCTGTCACTCGTATTTAAATAATCTATCATAGTGGTGGTGGTACATTTAGGCTCTTTGGATCAATGGAAGGATTAACTATTTCATTTGGTGGGTGGTACATGCAAGAGATCTAGTATGTGCGTAAGGAGAATTCATCATAGTCATTGTCTTTGGGATTGCAGATGTTTCTTTAGAGTATGTCGGGTTTCTTATGACTATGCACAATTTTTGTATTCATTTCGTTGCATTTTCAGTTCTTCTATAGGTAAAGCGAATGGGGGTCTTTTGCTACACGTAGGTGAGTGGCTTTTCTTTTGCTTTCATTTGAGTACCATGTAAGTTATTTCACTTGAGCAGCGAATCCAATCATCCTATCAGAATTAAAACAGTATAGTGAAGGACGTGGGTAAACCAATTAATGTGGCAATATAAGATAGATATACGATAACCTAAAATTTCTACTTCCGTAAGTAAATGGTGCATATGCAAAACACTGAGCAAGCATGTCATGAAATATCACTACGGGGTTGCTCCATCACAGAGTCAACTACACACACATGAGCTAGTGGCAACATATGGAAAACACTGAGCAAGCTAGTGATCAAATATCACTACGGGGTTGCTCCATCACAGAGTTAACTACACACACATGAGTTCCCACCATGAACGTAGTGGAAACCATCATTTGACAACGGAATATTAGGAACTAGTTCCTTACATGGGAATAGGAAATAACATTCGATGATTTCTCTAGCAAATTGGCTCATTATATGGAATTCACATCACCTAGTATGGGATAATATGCATATTCACTGTGAGAGAGAGAGATTTATTGGAGAGAGAGATTCAGCATGGCCATTGTCTTTGGGATTGCATATGTTTCTTTAGAGTACGTCGGGTTTCTTATGAATATGCACAATTTTCGTATTCATTTCGTTACATTTTCAGTTCTTCTATAGGTAAAGCGAACGGGGGCCTTTTGCTACATGTAGGTGAGTGGCTTTTCTTTTGCTTTCATTTGGGTACCATGTAAGTTATTTCACTTGAGCAAAGAATCAATCATCCTATCAGAATTAAAACAGTATAGTGAATGACGTGGGTAAACCAATTAATGTGGTAATATAAGATAGATATACGATAACCTAAAATTATTCAGAGAGAGAGAGAGAGAGAGAGAGAGAGAGAGAGAGAGAGAGAGAGAGAGAGAGAGAGAGAGAGAGAGAGAGAGAGAGAGAGAGAGAGAGAGAGAGAGAGAGAGAGAGAGAGAGAGAGAGGTGTAGTCACCAGTCACCCAGACAGGACAGATGAATTCGGAAATGTGATCCCAGAAACGGACTTAGATGACCTAGAGCAAGGGAACATGGGTATAGAACCTAAGACTCCTCGAGGCAAATCAGTTCTCACTAGAATTCTCACACCAGAATGGATTCCCCAGGACAACAAGAGCATAGACCTGCTCTTGAAGACTGCATATAGTATGCCTGAGGACTATCAATATGAGTGGAGTCGAAACTATGGTCACTAGGGTCATTTTCTGAAAGCAGTGGTGTCATTGGCACTATGGCTCTATTCAGGTTCTCTTCTGCAGCCGCGTACTTTATGGGAATCACATTGGTTGGAGCAGGAGGGGAGGGAGGGAGGGAGGGAGGGAGGGAGGGGGAGAGGGAGGGGGAGAGAGAGAGAGAGAGAGAGAGAGAGAGAGAGAGAGAGAGAGAGAGAGAGAGAGAGAGAGAGAGAGAGAGAGAGAGAGAGAGAGAGAGAGAGAGAGAGAGAGAGAGAGAGAGAGAGAGAGAGAGAGAGAGAGAGAGAGAGAGAATATAATTGGTGAGTAGGTTGGGGGCACAATGTACCTTGCTAAATTCTATCAATAGACAAAGGCAGTTGTTCTCAATATCTATGTTGTTAGTATCGTGATTAAGCATCTTTTAGGGTGTAGTAGAATGGTTTGAATTGTTCATCTTAGCTCTTCTTGATAGTGTGCATCGTTTGAAGATCTAGGCATCTAGATCACTTTAAATGGCTCCCATGATGTAAGCATGCCCCTCTCGCATGTGAGAGGTTTAGTGTGGTAGTGATGCATTAGCTTAGTTCGATGAAGCTCAACATAAAAGAATTCTCTTATGTAGGTTTATCATATGATGACTTCCGAGTACAAAAAGACATTTTATCCTTGCATCTCATGGGCTTTATGAAGTGGGGTTATCTTTCAGATGATGAGTCTTGGTTCTAATTCACACACATATATATGTTATCAATTTCAAGCTGAGTTGAGGGTATTTAGCATACTACAATTTATGATATAATAACTTGTTTGTATAGATCAACTTGATTAGAAATCATTGTAGAAGACACTTTAATAGACATATGTGTATTCTTGTGGAGCTTTTGGATTGAACCAATTTGTACTTGTAGCGTCTAGCTTTATCTCCTCTTGTGGATGAGATTGTTAATTTTTTCCTATGTGAATGCCAAGTGAATATAGTTTGAATGTAATTGATAGGGTGATGATTCATCGATGAAAATTACCATTGAAATCAAATCACTATATGGACTTGTAGCAATAGCATACTCCTTATCCTAGTACTTTGTGGTTTGAGCGCATCTTTGTGAAGGAAGGAGATTGATCTAGTGACTTCATTACTAGGATAGTACACTTTCCTTCTATTCAAACGATCACAATGCTTTAGCTTTGTTACTATATGAGAGATTATAGATATTGTTTTTTCATTTAAGGATTGGGATCAAAATTTATGGAAAATAAGCATACAAAACCTTGGGTTTGATTTGTAATGACTCAAACATGCACATGTGAACATGTTTTCTCCAAGCCTTTCAGGGTTACATATGCTTGGATCAATCTACTTGGTTTTCATTTCATCGAAATTCTTGAGCCAATGAAGATTACCAAAAGATAATGGATGTTGAATCCACAACATTGCCCAAAGATGAATGTGGCATATATTCTCCTCATCCATTTTATAGAAAGTCAAACCCTATAAAACTTATTTCTTACAATATTATCGTTCTTACAACATTAGCTTGTAACTCATTTATGTATGAAATCATACTCTTGTGTGAACTTGTCAATATAAAGTGATCATGGGAATCCTTTTTAAATGGATTTTATTTTTCCTTGGTTTCCTAAATGCAATCAAAACCCTCAGTCATATTTCCAAAATAATGTAGGAGACATTAGGGATTCTTGCCTTGTTCTTATTGAAGAACATGGTCTCCGAATTGCAACTTGAAGAGAGTTGAGTCTCCCAATGATTCTCATGTAGAGTACCATAATCACTCAAATTTTCCAATGGTTACAATTCACTCAGATATTGAGCTTGAGAATCAACATACATAGACCATTTGAGAGTTTATTAACAAACTTCAAACTAAATATGAAAAGTCGCTTAACTATCCCCTATTACCCATCCTTACCCACTTCATGAAGGTAAATGGACTAGAGCTCTTATCTCAAAAGGGTCCTCGGTGATGATGCAACCACAATAATAGAAGCATAAGCATGGGGTAAGTGTCTTCAAATGGTCATGGAAGGGGGGGATGCATAAAAGTGTAGTCCTCTTCCATGGAGATGCCATTCCCCAATCCATGCAAATTTTTCGAAATCAACTTTGGAAAGGAAGTTTTTTGTGTGTAGAGCTTGACTCACTTATTGTGTACCTAAGTCGTAGAGCCTTAGGGACTTGTGCTAACTAAGATTATACCTCAATCACCCATAAGTACATATAGTGGTGGATTAATACACGTTTAGTTATCAATTCGTGAAATTAGACATATCAAGTGTATGAAGACGTGTGCACACATGATGGCAAATGAAGTGAAAGTGCTAACAATGCATGTAACATGGGTTCATCTACCTTCCAAATCACTTATCACATTGGAAATGCACGTCACGATACTTGTAACAACAGTAAGCACAAATTAGGACTTTTCTCTCAGCTCTGAACTCCGAATATGATGAATATTAGGTTCCTTTGGAAGCTCTCCATGAGACACATTTAATGCTAATATTTTCAGCCTAATCCGACAAACATGCTTCAATCTATGAGAAAAATAGTGACTGGCTAGAAACACCAACTCCTAGTCTACAACTCACCTAGCTCCACACATGCATTACAACTACTTAATCACAAAGAGCATGGGTAGACAACAATCCTAAACACACATTTCAAGCACCAAACACACATGCAAACTCTTAGAGAAGACGATACTCAGCAGAGATGAAGCAAATTCAAAATTTTAGCTTGATCATTCACAATGGTAAAAAGTTCTTACAAAGAGTCATCAAGTGGCTTATATATATGCTCCTTTCAGACAAGGATGAATTCCTACTCTTGTACAAAACTAATGTTCCAATGGTCAAGGTTTTTGCATCTAGAGGTCTCCTGTAGAGCATTTACATGGCTCTTGATAGAGTATCATGGAATTTTGAAGAAGAAAAATTATGCCTAGATTTGAAAAATTTTGGGTCCTGCTTTTCTTTGCCTCTTTCTTCTGCAATACTCTCCCCCTCTTTGTCTCTATCATCCCTTGATAGGCTTTGCTTCTTGTCTCTAGTGCTTAACCTGTGGCAAATCTAGGTCTTCATTAAACCGATGGCATATTTGTAGTTGTCCACTGCCAGCACTTGTGGGGGCCTTAAAGGTTCAGAGGTAGTGTGTGCTTCTTTTTAATCGTTTTCCACCAGTGGTCAAGGAACTCGTGATTGTGTTAATTCGGGGTGCCACACACACACATAGGAGCTAAGGTGACTTATATTGAATCACCTTTCATTAGAGTTCGTTGCATTGTTGGAAGGACCTTGTTTAGCATCATTTTCTACATTCTTCAAACCCTATTGTCTTCTTTTTTGCATGTTTATTTCTTTTCACTGCATGCACACAGTGGCTAAGGTGAAGTATATTTAGTCACCTCTCATTAGAATTCTTCCCATTGCTAGAAGGACCTTATGGGTGTCAGAAGGACTTTATTAAACTTCTTTATTTACATTCTTCGGGTCCTCCCTATTTCTCATTGAAGCCTAGTGCGTGCCCTTGCGGGGCTTTGGGTAAAGGGTGAGTCTTTTATTGAGCTATTTTGTGTTTTGATTTTCTTCTTCTTCTTCTTTTAATGGGTTCTCCCTCCACACATCCCTCCTCTTGAACTCTATCATCCCCGACAGGATTTGATGAGCGACGTGAGTATGTTTGGAATATTGTTTGCTCTATTTGGTTAAGTTGATTGGTTTCACGTATCATTGACTCCTTCTATTGAGTTTATTTCACCCCATCATGTGGTGCTTGTCTGTGATCTGCAAAAAAGCTTAGTTCATATGTGACAAGTCGAGCATTTAAGTTGGAAGACATTTTCAAGAATATTTCCGAGTCCATTTCAAAAAATCCTGTAAAGAATGCTTGTTCGAACGTCTACATGTATGGAATTTGAAAAAACATGAGTCGAGAATAAATAATCATTATGGTAAGGCGACTAGGCATGATAGAAAGATACAAAATCAGAGCGTCTGTCCCTTGGTTAATACTGATGAAGTTAAAAAATGTATATTTTGCATGTTTGAACACCTTCAAAACTATGAGAGCATGCTCAACACTTTATTGGTCATTTTGATTGCTAAATATGGGACCGAAGCATATATTGAAACTCAAAATTTGATTGTTTTGCACTATGTAATCTTTGGTTGCTAAGTAATTATGTGGTGGGCTTGGTAATAATGGATAATTAAGCCATTGATTATTGATTGTGCCATCGCGTTGTGCCTCCCAAAATTGCATCCATGGTCTTCTCTGTGTCCAAGGGCAAAAATATGGATTTACTTGGACTAAATATGGTGCATCTTCCCAATGCACTCGCAACGTAGGGTTTTTCTCCAAAAATTTACGCCTCCATATTGGATCAGCTTTGTCAAATTCGTCGTGTGTACAAAAATGTTTCAGCCCTGAAGTCTAACTACTAGTCTGGTTGTTTCTACATAATTCTTCTGATATAGTGGCTAGTTTCTTCTTTGAGTAACCCATATGGGATATTGAAGGGTTTTATGATTTGATCTAAATTTTTGCTTTTGATTTTTGCTTCATCACCTTTACTACTATATCTTCGAACTGTGCTGTAAGTTGGGACACTAGTAGGGTCCGCTCACTTTAGCTTACTAATGCAATGGTTTATATAGCTGGATTAACATGCTTTACCCCCTCTTCAATATGTATTGGTGAGTTATTGAGGAAAAGGGCGTACCTCAGTCTCCACAGTATCCGCTTGAGAGCTTGGAACTACTGGTGTCCCCATATTGTCATGCTTTTGGATCTGATCCTATAGCCTTTTGATGAGAGCATTTTTCTCTTCTAATTGTTCTCTTGCTGCACTTAACTCCTTGGCACTTTTCTATTTATATTCATTGAGTGTAGCCATTTGATCTGCATCTTTGTGACAGTGTTTTATGTACCTTGATTCCGATGCTTTCCATTTATTCCTTAATTCATTTATATCATGCATATACATTCTTTCCCATTGCTCTTGCAATTCTTGCTCCTGCTTGAGCTATTCAACATATTTTGCAAGTTGTGCCTCAAGCTCCATTGTATCTCTTTGTGTAGCTTCTGATATCTCTATCGGTTGATTGAGCAGGATCAAAGTCATTAATTCTTTGTATCATTTTTTAAAGCATGTCTATCTCATTCATGTATATCTTGATTTGTGTTTCTAAAATTTTGCTCTAGTTTATCAAACATACCTTTTCAGCTTCACTTGTTTCATACTTTTGTGTGATTTCTTTTAGTTGATCTTGCAATTGCCTACTTTCTTTAGTGAGCCTTTTGCAATTTTCCTGTGCATCTTTCAGGTCATCCTCTTTCCTTGCTAAAGCCTATTGACATTGTAATACTGTGCAGATAGATCTTCACTTAATATTTGAAGTGATTTCTTTCAACTAGTGCTTGGTTGTAATCCTTATTAGCTTCCATGAAATGTTGTTGTGTGTCCATGGCTGTTTGAATGATTTGCTTCACCACAGGTTTGAGTTGGGTCACGTCCATGTTTGTGGTATGATTGGTTCTTCACTTGTTTTTACATCTTTCCCTTTGTCAATATGTAATGTTTCATTAAATGGTTGTCGAATGTGAAGGTGAAACTGTTGTTCATCCTCATGCATTGTGTTT
This sequence comes from Ceratopteris richardii, assembly GCA_020310875.1. Lineage (NCBI taxonomy): Eukaryota > Viridiplantae > Streptophyta > Polypodiopsida > Polypodiales > Pteridaceae > Ceratopteris > Ceratopteris richardii. The sequence continues at coordinate 175,665,657 of CM035420.1, read as the reverse complement.
GGATTCGATGAGGTGCCTTGAAATGTCACATCCATAGGTGATGGTTCTGTCACCACTCTAATGGGCGCTATTAGTTCCTTTTCAAGAAATTCTTCTTCTTGTGGACCTTCCTTGGGGTGCTTGATTTCCATCTGATCGTCCAAGTGAGTTTTTGTAAATTGAAGCTTTGTTGCTTCATTCACTTGAGTAGTGTACACACATTCATCTCGTTGGCTATTCATCGATTCTTGTTCTAATCGACTAAATCTTTCTTCGTTTTGCTCTTTGCTTGCTACTTCCTATTGGTCTACCCGTTGATTTAGTTTATCCCATCCATCCTCATCGCTCGTTTTGGTGTGCATGTCCATATTCATAGTGGACCGATCGTTGTCTTCTTCGGATTCAAATGGTGAGCTTGAATTAATTAATCCCGATTCTCTATATCTGTAGAATTTTGGTAACCTCTTTCAAGGTTGATGATGATATGCTGCACTTGTTTGATGGTAGTTATGGCCTTGTATTGATAAATTGACTTGTCCTTCCATATACACGTGAGTTTGTACCTGAGTTCTTGTAATTCAGCCTCAGTAATTGGTGTCAGCTTTTCTAATTGTGTTCTTGGAAGTACATGTATCCTCTTCAAAGATGGAGTTATTTCCTCTTTACGTGCTTCCCACAATCGTTTTGCTCTTCGCATTAAAGGTTTTGATATCCTCCCTGCTTCTTATATAATGATAACACTCTTCTTCTTTTTAGGGACTATTGTAGATTTTGCATATTTGTCCATTTCTACTGTTGAAGGCATCTCTTGTAGATGTTCTCGGATGTTCAGAGCATGACGTATAAGCACTATCGATGCCACACTTCCATTGATAATTTTTTTGTGAGCCCACATTTTCTTGGCTTCAAATTATTGGTCCTGAACATATGGCGTTAGATTTATCTGGTTGCTCGCTTACTTGATTGCATGAGATAAGAGCTGAACTACTATTTTCTGCGGTGCTGTGTACTGATGCATATTCGAAAAACAAAATTATGGTGCACTAAACAAACCACTTCCTCAATGTCGACTCTATTGATGTCCAAAAATGTTCCCTTTTTAGCTTCATGGATTTCTTCTTTAAGATCTGTGACACCATCTTTAATCCATCTGAATGCTTCTTTAATCAACTTGTGTGTGAATTTAATAGTAATCCAATTTCCTTGTAAATCGAGTACTTTTGCTTCTGGCACTTAGGGCATATGCAAGGCCGAATGCAGGGTGTTGATTACTTGAGTGCATCTTTCAAAATCCGACTTATATGCATGAGCTACCAAGCATGAAGCAAAAACCTCCAGTGGACACATGAGTGTCATAGCAACCAACCTAGTCAAAGTAAAAAAAAGCATGTAAATCTGGTGGTAATGATCCCCCCTTGGGATAAAACAACCCAATTAGCCGGGTAGCACTCAAGTAGCGAAAGATGCGCTTAACCGCCTGCCAATGCTTGACACCTGGGCAATGCATAAACCTGCTCATCTGTGAGACAACAAACTAAATATCTGGCCGAGTAATGCATTCTGATTATTATGTCAACATTCACGAGCTAAATGATTAGTCTTACCATAAATTTAGCAAGCTTTGATACCATCTTTATTACTTCTGCCTCTTTCTCTTCCTTTGCCACCTCCTCTTCCTCTTAGGACGTTAGCTTGGCTCATAGTGCCTTCGTCTTCATCCAATTGTTGCTTGCCTTTGTTAATCTTCTTCTTGTCCTTTGAATACATTGCTTGACCTGGACTTTTATCAACATCACCTTTGACATCCTACTCAAAGGTTAGCATGTGTCCTAGCAATTGATTCAAATCAGGAGTGAAATGATCTAGTGACAATTCAGTGGATAGAATGAATCGCTTCCACTTATCATCTCCTCTCAAACCTGTGAGAATTTGTGTTACCAATTTATCCTCTACAATGTCTTCATCAACTGCTCCTAGTGCATCTCCAATGTCCATCCTTGCTACATAATCAGAAATAGATTGAGAAGGCTTCTTCTTGAATGTGGTGAATTTTGCCCAGAAAGATGCCTTCTTTGACTTTCTAGTGTTTTGGAAATGCTCCTCCAAATCATTCCGTATGTCACTTGCACTTTGAAGTCCTCTAATATGGGGTAACAAGTAATCATTGTCTCCCATGTAGATAATACTCCTTGCTTGAGCATCCTTCTTCATCCAAATCTTCAAATATGAGAGCTCTTCCCTAGTTGGAACACTAGGATCCCTAAACTTCTTCATCTGTGATGTATCCTATCAGGTCTTTGCTCATAAGATGAGCTTCCATCCTCATTGACCAAGTAGGATAGTTTTCTCTATCCAATTTCTCTATCTTAAGAGAATCTCCCATCCTTTCTTCACCTATGCAATAAATTCTTCAAGCTTTGTGAATAATGAATGTACCTTTACTTCGAATGTAGTTCCTTTTGATCCTCTTCATAATTTTTGGCCTCCTTCTCTAGCTTTCACTTCAAACTTTTAACCTTTTGAATCTTCAAAGACTGATTTCTGTATATCTGCAACAGTCGAGGTCCTCCTTTCTTCAATTCTGATGACTCTTGCTCTGATACCACTGAGGGAGAGTGTTAATCTCCAAAAGAACAAGTTATCCTTGATGTTAGAGCACCTTTATATCAAGAACAACTCAAAACCTCAACCAATTTTGGAAGAACAATGCCAAATTATCAATCTTTGAACTAACTGTGAAGAAACTGATTATTGAGAAAAGTCTACTACATTTAATTCACTCATTGACTAATCAAATGTGTAAATTTTTGAATGAAACTTTTATACAAGGTTTCTATTAAAGTTTGTGCACCTTCCCCAAGTTAAATATCTTCAAAAGATGTAGTAGATCTTAAGATTTGCCCCAAACAATGTACCTATGTCTGAAACTGTTCTCTTGTGTAGTCGACTTTGACACCTGCAACTTCTAATGCATGGTTCTCCCAAGGTAGACTTGGATTATTCAAATGCTTTTAGCCACAAGTAGCTTACCTTTCAACTTAAAGAATGAGTGCTTATTTGCTCAAAACTTTACACTATGGAGGGAGATATGATCAAAACATTGACCACCGGGATTGCATCTGTTCCTGTCTTTACTTCTTCACATTCACACATGTAAATGTTCCTACTTAAAATTCTCTCAGCCTGATTACAATTAAACTCTCAAAACTTGTACAGAGGTCACTCAACTATAGAATCAGACTTGTACAAAAGCATTCATGAAGAAGACAAACACAGAAGGAGCACTGAGCAAAAGATCTAGGCGCAACTTTCTTTTTTTAAGAGAAATCTTACATTTGATTGATACTTCAAGTTCTTCTCATTTTCTAAGGTCTCTAATGACTTCTAAAACTTATCACTAATCATCCCTCTTACTCATAGTACATCTATATCAAGTATATATAGATGTTTATCATAGATGCAAAGTTTTTATGAACTAATGACAGGATTAGTATACATGTATATACAAGTTTTCATCTTCTGACCATGCACTTTTCAAGCCTCATATGTTGATCTTTGCTTCATTCTTTGACTTCAAATCTTTGTCCAAATCATCAATTGATGATTTTCTTCCCCCAACAAATCATTCATAGATTTTCATAGTCTATGAGCTTATACAACCCTTGACATAAAATGCTAGAAGCAATAATCATGTCGCCATTTGACAGATCATGAACTGTACATCTGCCATCAACAAATTTCACAACCAAGACAATCTTGGCTGATGCAAAAACTGATAACAAATTTTTCTTGATCCGTGGCACAAATAAATCATCTGACAAAGTGAAAGAACTACAATCAGCAGTAGTGAGAATGATCTTACCAACTCCCATGGCAGGGTAAGAGGAGTTTTTGGTGCATGTGACAGTATTCCTTGTAGGGATAGACTCGAGTGAAGTGAAGAAACCGCGCTGTGAGGTAATATTTTTTGTTGCCCCACTATCAAAGTACCAAACATCTGAGTCTACTGGAGACATACATTATTCAAGATAACCTTTGCAATAACCATTCCAGCCTCTTTTTTCTTTGCCTCTTTTGCAACCAGTTTTGGACAGTTCTTTATGACATGATCGTTTCCTTTATAGTACTTACAAAAGAATTTTTGCTTTTTTGATTTCTTCTCATCTTTGTCTTCCTTCTTAGAATGTGCAACATTTGCAAATTTTTGCTTACTAGTAGATGAGCTCCATTTGCCTTTGTCCTTCTGACTAGCCAGGAAAGCTTGATCTGCAACACACATAATGGACTTGTTCTGCCTAGACTGATCTTCCTGCAATAGAACAGAGACTAACTCCTCAAAAGAAAAGGCATTTGGATTGCCTTTCATCATCGAACGAACAGTAGAAGCAAAACTCTGATATGAATCAGGAAGACCATTCAAAACTATCTGCACAAGTGAGCTATTTGGTATGACTTCATCAGCAAAAATCAGCTATTCCTTCAAGTCTTTGATTTTTGTTAGAAAATTGTCCATAGAATCACCTTCATTCATATGCTCACTCCCCAACTGTTTTTGAAGGTAAGCAACACGAGCCTCATTCCTAGCCTAGTACAATGTGGTAAGTGTACCCCAAGCATCCTTAGCTGTTCTACAAGAGCAAATGTGAGGAATAATGGCACGTTTGAAAGACAAGGCTATCAATGCATGTGCATGAACATCTCTGCCATCCCAACAAATTTTCTCTACAGTAGGTGCAGTAGAAGCCGTAGCACAAACAAGAATCTAAAGAATATCAACATCTTCAATGCCATCTGCATCAGCTTCAATACCTGTATTTACATGTGTAATAGGATGTTTTTCAACACCTTGCACAATGTTCCACAGTCCTTTTGGAACCAATACATGTCGCATCATATAAGCCCACAATGGGCAATTGGTACCATCCAACTTATCCTCAATAGCCAACATACGGAATACATCACTGCTTTTAGGCACGTCCACTGACCAAAATACCCTGACGCAGAAAAATGACTATATCTAAAAAAGTTGAATAGAACTACCCTGACAAGTTCTGCTAAACTTGTAGCAAACTTCAAGATGCTTATCCTGGCGAACCAAAACCTATATATATCTTTGGCACAAAAAGGCAAAATAGCCTACACAAGCGCTGCAATAGTTTGTTCGGAGGCCAAAATGAGCTCACATCATGATTTCGACACCATAGTTAAAAGCCATTTTGATTTCCTAATCACCCTGAGTATGCTCACCAAGTTTCATGCGATTTTGAGACTGTGACCGGAGGGGTGTCGACGATGACCTAAATCAAGTGGCGACGTGCTTTGATACCAATTGTTGGAGTTAGACATCTGTGGAAGCATGTGAACAACACAAAGAAGAAGAAGAAGAAGAAGCTTGGAGCACAACACACATACTGTATGTATTACCACTAGAATGTACAAAGATAAGTAACCCATTAGTGCTATAGGCATATATACAAGCCGGGGAGAAAAACCTCCTAAAGAGGGAAAAAAGTGCCCCAGCGGTCCTAGTGTGTTCACACACATCACTACCTAAATATATCAATAGACATTACAAGGAACTGATGATCCCTGTCCATGATCTTTATGCTGACTAGAAATAGATGCTCTCCAGCTAGTTGATCTTCATAGAACCAATGTCTGTTTTCCTTGGATACACTTTTCAAGGGAAATTCCAAGATTTCTTCTTGCATCATTGCTTTAGAGTCTTTGGAAGCCATCCAAACTTGCAATGCAATAGAAACCTTACGCACAAAAATTTGCCTCAACTCTAGTCATGTGTAGTGACTTTGCATTTCTCGTGAATAGAATTTACCCTTGTTATAGAGTAGAGCATGATACTTGACCATATATGTGTTTTTTTCTTATTTTCATGGTTGAAAGAAAACATAATGGTTAGTTTATAACTGAAGCAATTTTTGATGGACATCAATTTTATTTGGGCTATTATGGTACAAGCTAAGTCCTATTCCTATATAGGAAACGTACAACACTATGTTTGTTGAAAAAGCTATATGCCGAATGCATGGCCTTGTATAGATGGCCCTATATTGCATACTTGGAATGCATTTAACTCAAAATGGGTGCAGGATGGATTCGCTTGGTTGCTCTGGTACACTCCTTGTTGCTCCTTTGGTCTCCACTTCAATGTTGTAGTCTGTTTTCTTCATGTACTGATCGGTTGTGCTAATGTAGGCGAGTTCTTCAATGCAATCCTCCATACACCTTTTTCCTTGTTTCAAAGTTTTTGCTCTTTAGTAATTCATCGTAGTTTCTTTTCCTTGGATATCTTGTTGAAGTTGTGAGTATACCATTGTGTCACTTCGTCTAGCTTTTTGATCTCTTGTTAGGCCTATTCCTTGACTTCTTTTGGAATCCAGATGAATCATTGTGATCATTGAACTTCCATCAGTCTCTTCGGAGTCCATACTTTTAAAATCCTAGATTCTTGCTTTTGTAATTGAAGACCTTTATGATCTTCTAGTGTCGTTGAATGTTGACATGTTTGTGCCTTCCTTTTGCCTTGCATACTATTTCAATTGATCTTTCCTAATCCATTCTTGCCTCTTGATTGGGCGTTGTTGCATCCTTGTGGTTGATAAGATCACTGGTTGGATGATTTTCTTGTTAATTTCTATAAGCAGACTATCCTCACTTGAGTGCTTAGGCTCACCCTCTTGGAAAGAACTGAGAGGTTGATCATGCGGTCTAGGAGAAGATATAGGTGAATTTGAAGTAGAACAATCATTGTACATTAGGGGAAAAAGTGAACCTTGCATGGGCCTTGTAAGCATCCGTAATTTTTAGGGATTAAAATTAATCATGTTTAGGATTCATGACGAAAACAAAAGCACTAATATATAAATATTATTTCTGAAGAGATACAGTTGAGTGATCAGTTGGGATGCATTCGTGGCTATTGAGAGCCCTTGGATCTTTTTCACCAATAGATGGGATTGAAAAAGGTGTGACTGGCAAAAAATGACAAAATAGACTTCTCAATGTTCTTGGGATCATCGCAGTTGATAGCCGTTAGATTCTCTCCACAAATGGACATGATTGAATAGTTTATGTCTGGCAAATGAAGACAAAAGAGAACAATCCATCATTTGTACTTGTAAGTTATGGGAGAAAGGAAAAGAGAGAGTATGAACTCATGGGCATCCAGTGTCATTGGATTACAATCAGCCATACCATACTTTTGCAACATATTCAAGGCATATTTTGCGAAATCCATATACCTGTTTCTGTATGTATAAACTCAATGCCCAAGAAATAGCGTAGCACACCAAGATCTTTCATGTCAAATTCTTGCATAAGAATTTGCTTTACCTCTTTGATGCTTTCTTCATTATCACCACCTACAATCAAGTCATCAACATAGATAGCCACAATTGTGATGCCATCATCACCCTTCCATGCATATAGTCAATGATTTGCATCACACATAGAAAACCCAATGGTGGTTAAGTAATTAGCAATCCTTGCATGCCATGCACGAGGTGCTTGCTTCAGCCCATACAAAGCCATTTGCAACCTGCAAACATATTTTGGATGCTTTGAATCTTCATATCCTTGTGGCTGGTCCATGTATACTTCTTCCTATAACTCACCATGTAGAAAAGCATTATTTACATCCATATGATGTAATGTCCATCCTTTTGCCGTAGCTAATGCAACGAGTGTTCTGACAGTAGACATTTTGTTGGAATATGCAAGTCCACATCATCTCTTCAAAGTATTATTATAGGTTGAACTCTTTATTAAAGTTCATTATATTCTTAGAGTGATTTATTATGTTTTCCACATCAGCCATAGTCATCAATAAAGCATATTTGAAGCCAATGCCAAGTTGGAAAAGTGTTCCTATAATTTAGGAAAAATTTTAGGATAGCAGCACACCTTTTTTGAAGGTAGGAAAAATTTTAGGACAACAACACAGCTTTTTTGAAGGTAGTTTTGCACGGATCATATCTCGCTAACCGTGCATCCTTTTTGGTTTATCTAAAAGCTGAAATGTTCTCCATAATATCAGGTGTCAGCTCACCAAGAATCTCCCACAAATTCTTCTCCAAACTCAAGTTATGCTGGCCGCAAGTTGGTAGGTAGAGAATTGGCAGATTGCTGAAAATGGCCAGTAGGCCAACTTTGGAAGCTTGTATCTTGAGCTATGTGCATCATCTCAAAATGATTTCTTCAGCAAAGTTGTTTGCCATATCATGGACAATCTCCATCTAAAACAGCTTCACCAAACTCCCACACATTAGAGAGTTACGCCTATTTAAACAGAGACTTCTGAGCATTTTCGACAGACAGAGAGAGGGCTAGAGTTGAGAGACAGTCGACTCATTTCTTGTAGTTGTGGAGTGCATCCTAGGGACTGAAGTGGAGTGGTGTATACCACACACTCTTGATCATTATACATTGGCTTCATGTGTATCATTGAGCTCATTTGATAGTGTTATTAGCTTTGTTCTTTTCAAGTAGTTTCAGCTTGAGTTAGCTTCTACTACTGAACTTTGTATTCTTGTTGGTTTAAAGATTGCTCACTCATTTGTCTCTCATATCTCATCTCATATATTCTTTGAGAGTGTGTTTGAGCTCAGCTCCTCATGGTATCAGAGCTCCTAGATTAGAAGTGCCTAGTGTGAGCATATTTGAGTAAAGGGAAGAGTCTCGATGCAACTTGTTACAGCTGAAGATGGCACCAAGTCTCCATAACCTACACTTAGAAGGAGTTGAGAAGCTCAATGGAAACAACTATGCTACATGGAAGGTAAAGACGAAGTCCTTACTTTTCTTTCAAGATTGTTGGGATTTAATTTCAATGGACAGACCGAGTGGAAGTGAAGAAGAATTGTCCAAATGGGATAAGAAGGCCATGTTTGTAGTTCATATGATAAGGTTGAGTGTCAAAGATGACATTCTCAGCCATCTCCTTGATGTGAAGACTCCCAAGAGGGCATGGGAGACATTGAAGAATATCTACGAGTCTAAGAGCACCTTGAGGCAAGTGGCATTAAGGGCTGAACTTACCAATTGTACGAGGAAGCAAGGAGAGGATGCTTCAAGCTTCATCAAGAGAGTCAAGGATCTACATCAACAACTAGTGGCTGTTGGAGATAAGATGTCTGACAACGAGCTCTCTACAATCATCATCCATGGATTGCGAGATGGATATGAAGGCTTAGTTCAAGGCCTCATCATCTTGAGGGAGAAGCCATCTCTTAAGGAGATGGAACAAATTTTCAGAGATGAAGATTAAAGGCAGGCTGCAATGAAGTCAATACATGATGGAGGAAAGGCATCAACATTGAATGACAAAGCACTCTTCTCATCAAGGGGAAGAGGAAGATTCAACACACAAAGAGGAAGAGGGTGTCATCAGCCCACTCACAACCAAGATCGACAAAATCATGAAGGTAATCAATCTTTCCAAGAAAGAGGACATCCTTCCTCAAGAGGTAGAGGAAGAGGAGAAGATAGAGGTAGATATTACTCTATCCAATGTTACAATTGCTCTAGGTATGGCCATTTTGCTAAAGATTGCAGGAGTAATCGAGATAATGGGAGAGGAAGATCAGCCCACTACATGGATGGAGAAGGTGGAAATGAGTCCACTCATTTTGAAGAAGATTCTTCACTTGTATCATTAGAAGAGATAGAAGCCCATACACATGATCCCAAAGAGGAACCATGGTGGATCGATAGCGGAGTAAGTTCTCATATGAATTCTCATGCTCAATACTTTTCTAATATTGATGATTCTCATAATGGTACTATCTTTACAACACATAGTACTCCAAATTCTATTATAGGGAAAGGTGACATACCCATTCGATTGGGAATGGGAGAGAAAAAGACACTCGACAATGTTCTTTTGCTACCATCGCTTACCAAGAATCTACTTTCAGTTGGAGCTATGATTGAGAAGGGACTCAAAATAGAGTTTGAAGGCCAGCAATGCCTCATTAAAGATCCAAAGAATTCCTACAAAGTGGTTGCTAGAGGAAGAAAGCAAGGAAAGCTTTTCAAGTTAGAAGGAGAAGTCTCAACATTTTCAGCAATGGGAAATGACAAAGAAGCCCCCATTGTGCCTACCGAGTTATGGCACAAGAGGTATGGTCACTTGAACTTCAATAGTATGTGTATGCTGAAGGAGAAAGGCATGGTCATTGGAATTCCAGCCTTACAAAGGATTGGAAAAGTGTGTGAAGTGTGCTACCTTGGAAAGCATGTTAGGAGTAAGTTCTCAAAGAGCAGCTCAAGGGCACGTGATATACTTGATGTGGTGCATGCTGATGTATGTGATTCAGCCCACACTCCCTCACTTGGAGGGAATATTTATTTTGTTACCTTCATGGATGATTTCTCTAGATATACTTGGGTTTATTTTATGAAGTCCAAGGCTGATATATTTCAGATTTTCAAACACTTTCATGCTATGGTGGAAAAGATGACAGGACGAAGACTAAAGACTCTACGGTCTGACAATGGAGGAGAATTCTTGTCGAAGGATTTCAGCCATTATCTACTTGAGAATGGCATTCGAAGGCAACTTACTTGCAGCTACACTCCACAACAAAATGGAGTGGCAGAGAGGAAGAATAGGACATTATTTGAAGCAGCAAGATGCATGCTCAAAGACAAAGGTATGAGCAACATCTTTTGGGATGAAGCAATCAACACTTCATGCTATTTGATGAATAGGTCTCCTTCCGAAGTCTTGAAGGGCATTACTCCCTATGAAGCTCTTCACAACATCAAGCCTAAGGTACATCATTTAAGAGTTTTTGGTTGCCTCACATTTTCTCACATTTCAGATGAAAAGAGGAAGAAGCTGGATGACAAGTCAAGGAAATGCATCTTTGTCGGATATAGTGATGCAAGCAAAGCTTACAAACTTTATGATCCATGTAAGAAGGAGACATTCCTATCAAGGGATGTGATTTTTGATGAGAATGCAAGCTTCAGTTCAGCATCAAATTCAGATTTGGATAAAGGCTCTTCAACAACAGTTAAAGTTGAAGCTCCCTCTTCTGCACATGAGGAAACCATTGAAGAATTAGAGAAAGAAGATGAAGATCACCGTGCAACTCTTAGAAGGTCTTCAAGGATTAGAACACAACCTCAAAGACTTACATATCAACGAGGTAATTCCTCAAGTTTTGAGCAAAGTAATGTTGCTTTGCTTAGCTCTATTTTACAACATGACGAACCGTCAACATACAAGGCTACTAGTACTAAAAAAGAATGGCAAGAAGCTATGGACAAAGAGGTGGCTGCTCTTCATCAAAATGGGACATGGGAGTTATGTCCATTACCTCCCAACAAGAAGGCAATCGGATGTAAATGGATCTACAAGCTGAAAGTCAACAAGGAAGGGAAGATAGATAGACACAAAGAAAGGTTAGTAGCTAAAGGATATTCTCAACAATATGGATTGGATTATGATGAAACATATGCTCCAGTAGCAAAGATGAGTTCAGTTAGGTTATTACTTTCCCTTGCCTCCATATTCAAGTGGAAGGTGAAGCAAATGGATGTCAACAATGCCTTCCTCAATGGCATACTTGAGGAAGAAGTCTACATGCAACAACCGGAAGGATACATTGTCAAAGGTAAAAAGCACATGGTATGCAAACTTCTCAAAAGTTGGTATGGCTTGAAGCAAGCTCCCCGAGCTTGGTATGCAAGGATTGATGAGCATCTTTGCTCTCAAGGCTTTCAAAGAAGCAATGCTGATCATAGTTTGTATTATAAAGTCAAGGGAAAAGATATTGTTATTTTTTTTCTATATGTGGATGATCTCATGTTGACAGGAAGCAATGAAGCAATGATTGAAGATGTTCAAAGAAAACTCTCTAAAGAGTTTGAAATGAAGGATCTTGGTGACTTACACTACATTCTTGGCATCGAAGTCTCTCGACTAGAGAAGGGGGATATATTTATCTCTCAACAAAAGTACCTTTTTTCCATTCTTGATAGGTTTGAGATGTCTCACTCTAAGCCGGTCTCTACACCTATGGAGTCAACTCTCAAACTCACGAAGGATGAGAATGGTGTTCCATATGATGAAACACTATGTAGACAACTCATAGAATCTCTCCTCTATTTGACCATCACAAGACCTGATATTTGTTTTGCAGTGAACTCTCTCTCCCAATATCTACAAGCTCCCAAAGTATCTCATTGGAATATAGCCAAGAGGATACTAAGATATTTGAAAGGTACTTCTTCACTTGGAATTCTCTATAGAGGAGATACATTGAATCTTCATGGATTTAGTGATTCAGATTATGTAGCAAACTTGGTTGATAGAAAGAGCATAAGTGGAAATGCCTTGTTCCTAGGCAATGGAGCTATTTCATGGAGTTCCAAAAAGAAAAGTATGATCAGCTTATCCTCTACAGAAGCTGAATACAAAGCTCTCACAACCTCAGCTTGCGAAGCTATTTGGCTAAGAAGATACTTGGATGAGATTGGTTTCGGTGAAAACCAACCTACCACCATTCATTGTGATAATGTCTATGCTGAATCTTTGGCAAAGAATCCAGTCATGCATCAACAAACCAAGCACATTGAAGTGAGGGAGCACTTCATCAGAGAGAAGATACAAAGTGGTGATATCATCTTACACCATTGCAACACAAAGGAAAATGTGGGTGACCTCTTCACTAAAGCTCTTGGCAAGGAGTTGTTCATCAAGCATAGATCATCACTTGGCATGATGGAGATCCCTTTAAGGGAAGGAAGTCATGAGTAAGGGAAGGCTCATCATGCATCTTCAACAAATAAGGGAAGGCTCATCTTCATATACCTTCAGCAAGCATTTTGTTTCAGGTTCTTATTATTTTGAAGATGTTGGAGTTGAGGGAAGGTGTTGGAATATGCAAGTCCACATCATCTCTCCAAAGTACTATTATAAGTTGAACTCTTTATTTAAGTTCATTATATTCTTAGAGTGATTTATTATGTTTTCCACATCAGCCATATTCGTGAATAAAGCATATTTGAAGTCAATGCCAAGTTGGAAAAGTGTTCCTATAATTTAGGAAAAATTTCAGGACAGCAGCACACCTTTTTTGAAGGTAGTTTTGCACGGATCATATCTCACTAACCGTGCATCCTTTTTGGTCGATCTAAAAGCTAAAATGTTCTCCATAGTATCAGGTATCAGATCACCAAAAATCTCTTGCAAATTCGTCTTCAAACTCAAGTTATGCTGGCCGCAAGTTGGTAGGTAGAGAATTGGCAGATTGCTGAAAACGGCCAGTAGGCCAATTTTGGAAGCTTGTATCTTGAGCTACATGCATCATCTCAAAATTGTTTTTTTAGCAAAGTTGTTCCCATATCATGGAGAATCTCCATCTAAAACAGTTTCACTAAACTCCCATGCATTAGAGAGTTATGCCTATTCAAACAGAGGATTTTGAGCATTTTCGACAGACAGAGAGAGGGCTGGAGTTGAGAGACAGTTGACTCATTTCTTGTAGTTGTGGAGTGCATCCTAGGGACTGAAGTGGAGTGGTGTATACCACACACTCTTGATCATTATACATTGGCTTCATGTGTATCATTGAGCTCATTTGATAGTGTTATTAGCTTTGTTCTTTTCAAGTAGTTTCAGCTTGAGTTAGCTTCTACTACTGAACTTTGTATTCTTGTTGGTTTAAGGATTGCTCACTTATTTGTCTCTCATATCTCATCTCATATATTCTTTGAGAGTGTGTTTAAGCTCAGCTCCTCATTTTTCACACATTTTAGCTACATAGTTGAATGTTTCCTCATAATCAATGCCATAAGTTTGTGCATATCCTTTTGCTACCAAACGTGCTTTATACCTACTTATGCTACCATCAACATTTTGCTTTACCTTGTAAACCCACTTGCAGCCTATGGGTTTCTTTCCTTGTGGCAATGGAACCAGCTTCCATGTATCATTTCCATTAAGTGCACCCATCTCCTCATCCATATCCTTTTCCCAAACTGCATTTCCAATTGCATCTTCAAAATAAGAAGGTTCAGATCTTGTATTACCTTTGTCATCTAGCCACAATGACGAGCCATGTAACTATCATATGTGAATCGTTGCACTGAATTCCGCATCCTCCCAGATCTTTTTGGTCCTGGGTCACTTCTCCCTATATCATCTGCATGTGCCTTTCTTACTCCTGGAGTCTTCATAGAGGGCAATCCAAGTTCCTCATCAAGACTCTTTTTTGAACGGCTTGAATCTCCATCAACATCTTCAAAACCTGCATATGTTTTATGACCAACAAAAAGCTTTTCTTTACCTTTCTTGGATGTATTTGATGAATTTGATGGATTGAAACTTCCACGTAATCTTGCACTCCATGGATTTGAGTTGGAACTATTGCTTGGTGATACATTTGGTCCACTCAAAACTTGAGATTTTGCACTTGATTTTTCAGCATTTTCTTTGTCATTTGGTTGAAGATTCAATCCTTCTTTGGCATCTGCGTAGAAGCTTGACATTTCATCAACTACAACATCTCTAATCACCTTCACCTGTCATGTGAGTGGGTTATAACATTTATATACTTTTTTCTCAAGGGAGTATCCAATGAAGACACATTTTTTGCTTTTGGATCAAGCTTCGTCCTCAACTCATCTGGAACATGTACATATGCAATACAACCAAAAACTTTCAGATGTGATAAGTTTGGCCTTTTACCTGTAAACTTCTCTTCAAGTATAACTCGATGTACAACAACAGTTAGATCTATAGCTCACCTAGCTCCACACATGGATTCCAACAACTTAATCATGAAGGGGATGGGTAGACAATGTCCTAAACACACATTCTAAGCACCAAACACATGTGCAAGCTCTTAGAGAAGAAGATAATGAGTAGAGAAGAAGCAAATTCGAAATTCTAACTTGATCAATCACAATGGGCAAAACGTTCTTACAAATAGTCATCAAGTGACTTATATACATGTGCCCTAAAAATGGTCCGTTCACAAAAGGGATTAACACTTTTATTGAAAAACACTAAATTCCTACTATTGTACAAAACTAATGTTACAATGGTCAGGGTTTCTGCATCAAGAGGAATCCTCTAGAGCATTTACATGGCTCTTGATAGAGTATCATGGAAAATTGAAGAAGAAAAATTATGCCTAGATTTGAAAATGTTTGGGGCCTGCTTTTCTTTACCTCTTTCTTTTGCAACACTTATGCATTGCCATAGACTCTCATAAATTGTTCAATTTTTGTTTAATCATCCTAGCTCTTCTTTGCTTTGTCATATGTTGTGGTTTCCCTTTCTTGCTGGTTTGCCTCAATGCTGCATTTGATA
Organism: Ceratopteris richardii; assembly: GCA_020310875.1. NCBI lineage: Eukaryota > Viridiplantae > Streptophyta > Polypodiopsida > Polypodiales > Pteridaceae > Ceratopteris > Ceratopteris richardii. The sequence goes on along the minus strand of CM035420.1, from coordinate 175,650,335 downwards.
CTCTAGGGGCTTCATCCATCTTTCTTCTAGTCAACTTTGTTCATGCCATCTACAAGAGGACCATAAGTAAGATGTTCTTTATGAAGGAACACGAAAAATCACAAAATAAGCAAGAACAAGTTTTGCTATCTTGTAAAGTCCAAAGAAATGTACACTTTGACATGCATAATATTACTAAAGAATCCTCAATTGCCATAGGTGCATCAAAGCACTTTAGAAATATCAATAGCTATTGATTGAAAAGCATATTTTCCTGTGTTCCATAATCGCTTATGTAAAGGGAGTCCTTGTGCGTTAAGGAATATGAAGCCAAAAATGGCATAAAAAAGGACACACTTTATACATGAATTGATGGAGTAGAATAAGAGGCTTACTTTGTTTCATGATTTAGAGCCTTTGCTGATCAACTGCATGTGGTCTCTCCTTGCTATCTTCTCTATGGAAATCTCTCTCTCTCTCTCTCTTTGTGTATCTCTTGTGGCTCTCCTTTAGATGATCTCTCTCTCTCTCTCTGTTGTTATTGTTAGTGTCCATGTGAAAGACCAAATGGTCACCAGACACTTTTTGTATATGTTCTTTAATAAAACATATAGTGACATGGTCAATCACAGACTAAAAGTTCGATCACATTTTATAACACCTATAAAATCTATCTTCATGCTCCGTGCATACTATGTTTTCTACGTATTTTGTAGCTTTTGTGTGGAGTATGTGTAGTGCCTTGAGCTTGGTTTCTACCCTGCGGATATCATCATGGAGCTCTCTAGAAGGAGAGTTTGGCGTGATTCCTCGCCATCAAAATACTTCATTGATATTAGAGAATTTGGATGCAAAAACTTTGTTCCTTTTATGTGAGCAAAAAGGGCACGCACCCACCCACCTACCCAAGGCTTTGTCCAAGGCTTATGATTAAGGCAGCGACCAAGGCATAGTCCTTTGTATACCTTGTCATTCGAGTCATCGAAGTCACAATTGGCTGTGTAAGAGGGAGGACCTCAACGATCAAGGAAGATAGAGGTTTCTTGAGACTTCTCGAGAGATCACCCATCCTAGTTTGTTCCCCCTGAAGCCTGCTTAACCAACAAGATGAGTTGCCACTAAGCTACACTCTTGTGGTGTCTGAAGAAGGGAAAAAACTAAGGTTGAAATTACCTTGAAAATATTTTTGTCCCTCGAAGCTTCATTCTTTGCTTTCAAAGCCTATTTTGAAGCATTTTTGGGGTGATTCTTAGAGCAATTTTGGAGTACTTTTATGCATAGTTCTCTTTACACAAGTTCAAGAACATCAATAAGAGTTCTCTTTCTACTTCTTAGACAACAAATATTCACCTTTGGGGCCGTGTTTTTCAGCCACACTAGTAAATCTACAAGTTTCTTAAAAGTTTTTTTCTATGGCGGGAGTAGCCACTGCAAGTTTATGCAGGTTTTTGAGCCGGAAGAATAGAGTTGACAGACACTTGCAGGTGTTTTTGGCTAGTATTTGGGCTATAAATTCAGCCTTTAAGTGCCACTTTACTGCATATATTGAGCACATACACACTATGTACGATTCTATGGATATCGATTATGTACGTCCATGTGGTCATTGATATATCGATTATGTTTTTTGCATAAAGCCTTTGATGTTGATAAAGAGGGTTGTGGTGAGGTTTTCTTAACTGGGAGACACCCAGATGTTGGATCTCTTGGGTGATGCAAGTGGAAGACTTACCTAGCCTTGCCATAGGATCTGTATGCTATTTATTCAGGTGCTCGATAAGCCAAGTTGGCTTCTTTTGGTTAACAGATTATATGCAGTGGAGTCAGTGATTGCCTATGTAGGTTTACATGTTAGTTCTTGCAGTTTTATGAGCAGTTCACAATGGTCATAGCTCACTTTGCAAAGGAGACTTTGGCAAAAATTTTCCAAATTTTTTGTTTTGTCAACTATATAGTGGTCAATTTACTCCTTGGTACACTTATTGTTGTGAGCACATATATTCTCACATAATTGTTTTGTTGGTCATTATTGTTCATTAATCCATTTCTCTAGGCTGTTGTTCATGTGATTAACCTTTCACCTAGTAATGCCAAAGGTTTGAAAGTGGCAAAAGAGTTATGGATAGGGAAGCCACCATATTATGATCATCTTTGGTTTTTGGCTATGAAGCATATGTTCATATACCCAAGAGCCTTAGACAAAAGATAGTCAACAAAACACATTTTCCTTGAATACGGTCGAGAAGGCCAATTTGGATATCACCATGGGATTCTAAAGCACAGTCAGTGATCAGAAGTAGTGATGTCATTTTCATTGAGTCTAGGATGCATAAACAACCCATTAAGGTTGAAGTGATAAGAGTAGTGTTTGAGGATACTAGTCCTCCAATTAGCATGCATAAAAATGGTGCACATAGAAATGTTCAAGAGAATGTCTGATCAGATCAGTCTGCAAATTTTTGAGTTAAAAAACCATTGAGACGCTCTGCACGTGTCTCACATCCACCTGATAGATATGTTCCAGGTTTGGATTTTGTTATGCTTACATATGCTGGTGAGCCTTCTTGCTACAAGGAGGCTATGTAGATAGAGGATTATGTCAAGTGGTAGTGTGCCATGAAGAGTGAGTTGGATTCTATTCACAGGGATGGTGTTTGAGATCTAATACCTTTGCCAAAGGGCAGGAAAGCTTTACCATGTAAATGGGTATATAAACTAAAATTCACATCAGATAGTGCTTCTCCAAAGTATAAAGCATGACTTTTTGCAAAGGCTTTTAAGCAACAAAATGGTGTTGATTAAGAGAAAATCTTATCTTCCGTGGTCAAGATGACTACCTTGCAAACGTAGCTTGGATTCATTGCAATGGAGGACTTAGAGCTAGTCCAAATGAATGTGAAAATTTCTTTCTTGCTTGGAGATCTTACAAAGGAGATCTATTATGTAACAACGAGAGGGTTATGTGGTTCTTGGCAAAGAAAGTCTAGTTTGTAAGCTGAAAAAGAGCTTATATGGACTTAAACAGTACCCTAGACAATTAATTGTACCAAAATTTTGATGCTTTTATGAAGTCCCAAGGCTATTCAAGAAGCAATGAGGATCATTGTCTCTACACAAAAAGATACTCAGATGGCAGCTTGATATGCTTGACACCTTATGTTGATGATATGCTGATTGCTAGGAAGTCCTCTTATGACTTGTCAATTCTAAAAAAGAAGTTAAGTGCGACATTTGATATGAAGGATTCGAGGGATGCCAAACATATTCTTGGCATGCGCATTACTGATGATAGGAGTAAAAGATGCATATACTTGTCTCAAAGTGAGTACATATCTAAAGTACTTTACAGGTTCCATATGCAGGTTGGAAAGGCATTGAGCACACCTTTACCCACATATGTGAAATTAAGCAAGGATGATTGTCCTAAATCAAATGAGGAAAAGGAATTCATGACCAAAATTCCTTATCAGGATGCTAGTGCTAGTCTCATAAATGCTATGGTAGCTATGAGGCTAGACATTGCATTTGTAGTGGGAGTTGTGAGTAGATATATACATATCGAATCCTGGCAAGAAGCATTGGGAAGTGGTCAAAATGATTTTGAGATATCTGAGTGGCACTAAGGACAAGTGTCTATGCTTGGTAGAGGGAAGACATCCATCATTGGTTACACAGGTTCTAATTATGCTAGTTGTGTAGACAATCATACATCTACATCAGGGTACATTTTTCATTTTGCTAGAGGTGCTATCTCTTAGAGATATCATCCTCAAGAGTGTACAAGTGTTTTCACTATAGAGGTAGAATATGTTGTAGCAAGTAAGGCATGTAAGGAAGCACTATGGCTTTTTCATCTTGCTTGTGATATGGGTGTACTTCAACATGTATCTCGTTTGCTCAATGATGGTAAGAGTGCCATAGCATTGGCTAAGAATCTAGTCTATCATGCAAAGACCAAGCACATTGAGGTGCGGTATCACTTTACTAGAGATTTCTTAGCCACTGAGCACATTATTCTTAAGAAGGTTCATACTCAAGATAATGCTACACATGCTTTGACTAAAGCTCTACCACAAGATAACTTTCAACATTGTTGTCACTTGATGGGGGTTACTTGATTCATGACCTTACATAGTTACTTGTATACTGTGTAACATGCCTATTAGGTGGGAGGTATAGTTTGTATACTTACACTTAGGTATTCTTTATCATTCCTTATTTTTCTCCCATAGTCACTTTAGCCATACTGGCCTTTAGTGGGAGATTGTTACCATTAGTGTCTATGTGAAAGGCCAAATGGCCACCGGACACTTTTTGTATATGTTCTTTAATAAAACATATAGTGGCCTGGTCAGGCACAAACTGTAAGTTCGATCACATTTTATAACACCACGAAATCTGTCTTCATGCTCCTTGCATACTTTGTTTTCTACATATTTTGCAACCTTTGTGCAGACTACTGTGTGGAGTGCTTGGAGCTTGGTTTTCTACCTTGAGGGTATCATCGTGGAGCTCTTTAGGAGAGTTTTAGCGTGGTGCCTCACACAAACTGTAAGTTCGATTGCATTTTATAATACCTATGAAATTTATCTTTGTGCTCCCTGCATATTGTGTTTTCTACGTATTCTGTAGCCTTTGTGTAGAGTACTATGTGCGGTGCCTAGAGCTTGGTTTTCTACCTTGAGGGTATCATTGTGGAGCTCTCTAGAAGGAGAGTTTTAGCACGGTGCCTCGCCATCGAAATACTTCACGCATGATTTTCTTATGGCTCCTACATAGGATCCCTCTGTGTCTCTCTCACTCTCTCTCTTTTTCTCTTTCTCCCTCTTTGCAATGCTCTTATCGCTTTGATGCATGATCTCTCTCTATATGTGTGTGTGGATAAACTCTTTGTCTTTAGACCCTTTCCCAACTTAGGGGTCATGGCTTCCACAAAGTAAAGGTACTCCTCTTCTGTTGAACAAAACGGTTCCATGATAATGGACTCTAGGTCCTCATCACTAGTCTAATCGGGCTCTTGAGCCAATTCCATGCATTCTTCTAGGATAGGATCTTCCTCTAAGGGCTCTATCATAAAGATGGAAATTTCATATCTGTCCTCATCATAGTGAGGGGTCCATTGCGCTTTGTTTACTGCTATATCCATGGTAGCTAAGATCTCTGCCCAACCATGAGGCTCTAATTCCTCATCGGGAAACACTATTGGTGCATAAGTAGGGCCCTGAAGAGTTCATGGGTGTCATTTTGAACCTAAAGTTTTGGATTCTAATCATTATTCCTCTTGTTTGGATACCTTACACATCCATAGATGAGTGTCTTGGTGCCACCATGGTGGGTCTGATTCTAATGAATTCATAGACTCTATTTCTTCTGGTGTCTTATGGATGGTATTCCATTGTAATGGGGGTACATCACGATGGGAAAAATCCTTAAGATTAACTTTGGTGGTCACTCCTAAGTGTTGCAAGTACAAGGAATTGGTTCCCCAATCTTGTAAAATTTGCAATGGGTGCATGAATGGTCATCCTAAAATCATCTCGTATGCATGATTTTTTCCAAAATCACAAATGGTGAGAGTGTGCTCAAATTCTACACCACAAGTGGTGAGAGATATGCCTTGTAGTAAGCCTCATGATTTCTCAATATGTCTGTCAGCTATTTGCAACTTCATTCTTGTGGGTCTTAATGCTGGCTTACCCCAATGTTTCCATAAAGTAGTGGTAGTGATGGCTACTCCTGCTCCTGAATCTAGGATGGCTCTGGTGGTGTAGCCTTGGTGGGTTATTAGAAGATAGGTATTACCTTCCTCTCCCTCACTCATATCTATAATTATTTCCACGGGTATTTCTAGCACCTTCTTGTGTGGACTTCCCTAAGAGTGAGTGGTAGTTGTCTCTAGGAATTGGTTTGCTACATGCTTCCACAACTCAGGATTAATTTTCAACACTTCTTCTAAAGTGAGATGACACTGCACTTTAGTGTTTTTGATCACTTCTGTGTTCTTAGGAATTACTGACTCTTCATTTCTCACTATTATGGTGGGTGCTCTCATACTGATAGACTTAGCTTCCCAAGGTCCCATGAATTGGGGTAGTTCTTGTAAGGAATTAGATTCAAAGTCCATTTGTTCACTAAGCTGCTCTTCTTCTACACCATCATATATAGAGGGTATGTCTTGGGGAAATTGTTCCTGCAAGTCATCTATCTCTTGAATAGGTGGATGGGTTTCTTGATTTTGTCGCCACTTCTCCTTTTGGATTCCTCTTAGAAACCCCTGTGAATACTTATCTATGGAAGAAAAATTTTCTCCCTTGGTATTTGGCACTTGGGACAGGGATGGTGCATCACCTTCTTGTGTTTCTGGGATAGTAGGGTTCTTCTGTAGACTCTTCTTTTTGTTGCTAGCAATCAGGTGTTCTAACCTCTCCAATAGTGCTTGAAAGTGTAACTCTGGTTTTGCTATGTTACTCCAATTGATATATCAAGAGGCCTCAACATGGTATGCTCAGAACATCATGTCTAGATTTTTAGGTATGGGTTCAACAAGAATTGATCCTAGTCTTTGATTCAAAGTCTCCTGATTCGACTCTTACGAAGTTAATTCCAGGATTTTAGCTATGGTTTCTTTTAGACTTTCTTTCAACTCGCTTATTTTCTTAATCCATTTCCTTTTGATTCTTTCTCATGAATCCTTCCATGATTTCATTTTTCTTGGATGTTGTAATATTGTGACTGTCCTACTATTGGAGAATGTGGGCAATCCGTTATAAAATGATCTCCTTGGCACCTAAAGCATGGTCCTTTAGGGCCCTGTGGTCTTGGCTGTCTCAACTAGGGCCATGGTTTAGGATTGGCATACATTACATTGGTGTAGTCAGGCTCCCAATTGAGTTCCAATGGTGAACTATCATAGTGGTATGTTTCCATGTGTTTGGGTGACTCGATGTAGTATGCAGATGGACTATCTACATGGGTGGAATCAAAACTATTAGAATTATGATCACTTTCAGTGATTAGGGGTGAAGAAGGGACTAAAACCCTACTAAGGTTTTCTTCTGCAGTAGCATATTTGATTGAGATTACATTGGCTGGGGGAGGTGGCTGCTGAGCTAAGACTGGTTGAGGTCTTGGTTGAGTCTGATAAGGGTAATTCTATGAGGTCCTGTAGTGATGAGGCTCAGCATTGTACTACCATGGGTATTTACCTAGTTGAGGATATGCTTGGGGATAATTTTGTCGGACCACTTGTTTGTTGTATGTGAAGTCTTATGCTATGTGATTAGTGTACTACCTTTCAATTGTGTAGTACTAGCCACTAAGGCTAGCTTAGGGTTGTGTTACATTAGGACACACATTTGTCGTATGATCACCACCACAGGTGTAACAATGTTTAACAAATGTTAACCTCGGCATTTTCTTGCTAGAGGCTCCTAGTTTTTGGGCCATCTTTTCTGCTAGGTCTTCTATTGAGCTAGAATGTTTCAATGATGATTGAGAGGAGATATTTGAATCTTTGTAGACCTTTCAAAGTTCAAAATCATCTCCTAAGTTGTCCTCAATGTCTGTACAAATCTATACACATTGCTCTAGGGTTCTAGGTTCCTTCAAATACACATAAGAGCATAGTTTTGAGCTCAAGAGTCCATCTAAAAACAAAGACACTTGCATCATGTGTGAGGGAAGTTCTAGCATTGGGCATCTCTCAATATACTATCTAAATCTATGTCCTGCGAGTCTGACTATTTCTTGGGGAGTTTGTTTGAAGTTGTGGATTAATGAGGAAGTGTTGTGCCTGATTCCAATATTTGAGAACTCTGTGATGAATGATCTAATAGGTGATGAATGTCCCTAAATTGCCTTTGTTGTAAAGGAGGTTAAGGCCGTGTTTTTTTACGTGAGTCCAAAAGCATTGTATTGCATGAACATATCTTCCACTTGTTCGACGTGCAACACTTGCTTAAACTCGACAACATGGTCATAGGGATCTCCTATCCCATCAAAGTAATTTTTCATCGACTTCACTAATTGGGTAGGTCTCAATATTCTTGGATGCTCACATGGTCTAGGTAGAGGAAAGTCATCTATACCACCTTGTAGTCTTGGTTCTCTTGGTCTTTTCATTCTATCAGTGTCTATGGTTGATCTATCTCTTCCTATGGGGTGGGTAAAACTCACTTCTAGCTTTTCCTTGTTCTTCCCTCCTTGAGAGCCATGAGCTGAGGATTTCCCAATGCCTTGATTGTGAGTCTTTGCATGTGCTTGGGATGGGGGGGAATACCAACTTGCCTCTCCATGTATATGCATGTCTTGCATGATCTAACACTGCAAACACTCGTTCTGAAGTGTTGTCTAGGTATACTACCTTTCCAAGTGTACTAGGTTCCTTAAATTTGTAAATGGTGATTGAACCTACTTCATTAGGCTATTCCATCCTATATCTCCAAAACACTTCATCAACGTCCTTATTCAAAAACAACTCAATACTTGTATTGTCTTGAGGGATCGATTCTAGGTTCAACATTCTTGTTAGTACCAATTTCCCTCTAGGTGTCCTAGGTTTGTCTTCTAGTGGTTACACCGAACTCATTCATGAGGTTAGGCTGATTAGTTATGATATACATTGTTCCTTCCTTGATTAAGTAGGCATCTCTCTTGAACTTAACTAGTAGATGTTCCAATGCAATAGGTTGGTCAGGGTTGTGCAATTGAACAATCGAACTCCTCAAACCATCCTTGTAGATGTGAGTACCTAAGTGGTTGGTTCAAATGTATTCTAATTGGGTCCTGTAGTGTCCTTTAGGTCTTTCTAAATAATCTACGCTTAACCCTCCTTCCAATCTCTCTACATTGTAAGCCATTTTAGACTCACTTGTCTTCGAGTTCAGCTTGTATGGATAACTATTCAGTTGTTGTGCCCAAGAGTGTGTTGTGGTCCTCATACTAGCTTCCAATAACTAAGGCTTTGCCAATCTGACTTGCCTATGTGCTTTCTTGATCTAAGATTCATGAATTTATCTCCCTCGATCACTCAATACATGTTTTGGTCGCTTCTACTTCTTTGTTTTCAATTAATTGTTTCGTTTTTAATTCTTTTAAACTCTTGTCTTGTCCAATGTATGCATGAGGAATCAACTTTTCATTGTATGTTTGAGTTCTCATATTGTTGAAATCAAATTCTTCCTTTATAGTTTTTTGTTATCACACTCTCTTAGATTACTCTTGGACTTGAAAAATTAGTGCTCTTGCACTTGATGCATTCCTATCGCAGTCCTATTTCAATCAACAATGCTACACGTACTTAGCCTAAGCTAGTAATTGATTGAGGGGGTTGAGAGTTCTTCCAACTTTGAGTCAGCTTCATAAATGCTCTCGTGCTCAAGAAGCCGTGCTTCCAAAGCCTTGCTTAGCTTCACCCTTGGATGACCGCTTGCAGACCTGCAACAACCCAAAGTTTAGACCAACTTTTATTTTTAATGAACATGCACTTGGATGTATACACCTTTAAGGGTCCTAGTTCTCTTTGTAAAATCCTCAAGTGCCCCTTTGGTTTCCTAATCCTAGAGAAGGGTCAAATCCAATTTATCCTATCTAATTAACAACACATTATTCTTAAGAGAAATAGTTGAGGCCGTGTAGGTCAAAACAAGCTTTTCAACAAGCCCCAAATTTTGAAAAACTGATTTCGTATGAGAAAGTTATGCACGTTCAGGCTCTCGGGGGTTAAAACTGGTAGACAAGTTTTCTTCAAATATGAGCTAAGGAGCCCCCCCAAATGAACCAATGACTCAAAATTCACTCAAATTGGCGCTAAAATTGCTCAAAAAATAAAAACCCTAAATTTTCATTTTAGCGAAACTATCGTGATGGTCTACAAGGATTGTGATGGGAGTGGACCCTCGCGATGGTCCAATGTAGATGAGTCGTCACGATGGCCTAGTGAGCCATTGCGGTGGTCTATCCTATCAAAGCATCACGATGGTCCAAGTCAGTCGAGTTGTCATGATGGTGTGGTACTATCACGATGGCGTGGTCAATTATCGTGATGGTCCAGGTCAAATGAACCGTTGTGATGGTCCAATGACACATGGACAATGAGGCATCGCAATGGCTTGAGCCAATCACGATGATGAAGGCTAGGTGTGATCGTCACAATGGGAGTGGACCATCGCGATGGTGTGAGGTAACCATCATGATGGTCACGAACAGTCGCAATGGTCCGGTTGCATCATCGCAATGGCATAAGCCAATTGCGATGATGACACCCTATCATGATGGCTTGAGCCAATCGCAGTGGTCCACCAAAATGAAGATTTTCAAGATGCATTTGTGGATTCTTTTGTGCACAAATGTGCCCTATGCCGTGCCTATAATGTATTCCCAAAAAGGCAACTTTGTCAAACCATCATGATGGTCTGATACCTACGATAGGTTTGATAGAGAATACAAAATCTTACCTTTTTAGAGCTTTTGTGCTGTACTAGAGTGCTTTTCTTGCAAGAAAACTCACAAACATGAACACACAATCTTGCACAAGAGCTCTCTCTCTCTCGCATGCAAAAATGAGGAAAATGGGGAGAATAGGTATCCATGGAAGAGGTAGGAGTGATATGAAGATCATGAATGCATGAAGTGAGTGAAGGTGAAGGTGAGAAGCATGAGAATGCAGACACACTTAAACACACACACACACACATGGTAGAGACAAGAGAGAAGCAATAGAAGGTCATCAACAAGTTCTATTACTCAACACTATTACAAGCTCTCAAAAAAAAACTACAAGCTCATACAAGCCAACCTCAAAAATAAGCTCTCTAATTCTTTTTATAGATTCTAAACTAGTTTTGACTGGTTTCATACTTGGTGTCTGACATAGTTAAAAATAGGTTCTAGGGGTCATTTGGGGTTCTAAATGAAGTTAAAAAATTACCAAAATTGGTATGGTCATTCTACTTAAGCTCCTCAAGCTTGAGGACTCCTTGGCTTGTACAATATGGAGTTTCTAAATACAAAATTGGGTGTTTTATGATACATATATTACAAGAGTGATGAAAATCACTAGTTGAAGCTTGAAGAGAATATCATGAAGTATATTTCTCCTGCAACTCACTGCACTTCCATCTTTACATACTTCCTCTGCATCGATGCCTTTGGCTACTACCGGATGTACTACCAACAAGGTGTCGACGATGCCCTAGATGAAGCGGCGACCTGCTTTGATACCAATTGTTGGAATTTGAGGTCTACAGAAGGATGCAAACAACAGAAGGAAGAAGAACAAGCTTGGAGCACAACACACAATACTGAATGTATTACCAGTAGAATGTACAAAGATTAGTAACATGTTAGGGCAGAAAGCATATATAGAAGCTAGGGAAAAAAACCCTCCCAAAGAGGGAAAAAAGTGCCCCGATGGTCCTAGAGTGTTCACACACATCACTACCTAAATATATCAACATAACGCATAGTAGTCTTTCTTTATATGTCCTTTCTTATAACAATAATGGCACTCAATATCCCTATTACTTGATTTATTTCTACCGTTATTTCCTTGACCATTCTTTTCCTTGTTCTTGCTCTTGCCACATTATTGATTCTTTCCTTGATAAGAATCACAAACATTATATGCATCTCCACTCTCAATTCCAACCATAGACTTTCTATAGATCTCCTCACTCAATATTTCTCCACATATGTCATCATGGACTAGTTTGCCACTAGGTGCAATATTGCTAATAGCTATTCAAAACATATAACATGATGATGGCAAGCTGCATAGAAATAATACTACTTTCATTTCATTATTTGGATCGAAGGACACCGTGAGAAATAAGAATAAAGAATTAATGAATGCAATCCTACTCAACCAACAACTTGAAGTGCCAGAAGGTAACCAAAACAATGCATAGGAATTAGAAGCTCAGATAGCCAAGTATCCAGATCAGCTAAAGTAAGAGAAAGAGTTAAGAGAAGAATGGGAAAGAACGTATATGTATCATACAAATGATCTCAAAATAAGGTGGAAGGCTATAGAAGCAAAAATCATAGAGCAAAGTAAAGAAGATGTGAATCAAGTCGCTTTACTTGGTGAACGACTCCTATAGAGTAATGAAACACTCACAATAGCTAATAATGAAATAATTAAGAAATATGCAATCATTGAAAGCCAGCGGGCTTAATTATTACAGAACAAACAAATGGGGTCACTAGTAGTTCAAAGCTCTCAAGCAGCTATTGTGGAGACTAAGGTAATCCTCCTTCTCCCCCCTTACATAATTCACCAATACACATGGAAGAGGCCGAGAAGAGTGCTGATAGAAATACATGGCCTATTGCAGAACTAAGCCAAATGAGTGGGCACAACTGGTGTCCCAATTTAGGGGACAATTTGAAGATCAAGTAGTAAAAGTGATGAAAGATGCCAAAATCAAAAGTAAAAATTTTTGAGCAAAAATTTGAAGCCCTTCAGTGTACCATATGGCCTATTGAAATAAGAAACCAGGCAATACATCAAGAGGACTACACAAAAGGAACCAGATCAAGACTTATAGTTCAAAATAAATACATTCTCTTATACACATGAAGAATTTGACAAAGCCAATCTGATCTAGAGATGAAAATTTTTGGAAAAGAATCCGACTCTATGAGTGCAGTGGGAATCTGCACCATATTTATTACAAGTGAATCCATCTTTTTTCCCAGCACCCCGAAGAAGATCTTGGATGCAATTTTGGGAAGAACAGCACCGGGGCACACTCAATAATCAGTGTCTGAACTATCCTCTCTTACCAAGCCCACCACATAACTACTTACCTACTGAAGAATATATGGTATGCACCATAGAATTTTGGCTCTCAATTTATGCTACAATTCCTGACCTAGCAATAAAGATGATGAATAAAGTATTGAGCATGCTACTCACAGTTTTGAAAGTCTTCAAACATGCTCAATATACCTTTTTGAACTTCATCGGCATTAACCAAGGCACATACACCCTAATTTTTTATCTTTCACTAATGCCTATCCAACTTACTATCATGGCCATATAATCATGCTTAATGTTCATACTGAGTACCTATATGGAGACATTCAAAGAAGTGTTTTTTATAGGATTTTTTGAAATGGACTCAAATTTTTTTTGTCAAAATGGCTTCCAATTTAAATGCTCAATTGGTAGCCTATGAATTAAGCTTCTTTGCAGATCATCGACAAGCACCAAATGATGGAGTAAAATCAACCCAATGGAAGGAACTCATGATAGGTGAAGCCAATCTGGTGAATCAAAGAGAGCAAACTGCCATTCAAACATACTCATGTCACCAGCCAAAGCCTGATGTGGACGGCATAGTTCAAGAGGAGGGATGTGTGGAGGGAGAATCAAGAAAAAGATGAAGAAGAAGAAAATAAAAAAGAAAAAATGTTCAATAAAGATAACTCACCCTTTTTCCAAAGCCCCATAGGGGCATGCATCAGGCTGCAATGTGAAAGAAGGAGGTCCCAAAGTGCATGAACAAAGATTAAACATAGGACCTTTGAAGCATCAACCAAAAGACAAAAATAGATGCAATGCTTACCAAATGGTGCATGCGATGAAAAGAAGTAAATAGACTTCAACAATACAATAGGGCCAGATATGTGAGAACAATGATTTATCCGAAGGCCAAAAGTTAGAAAGAGGTAGAGGCTAAAAAGCGAAAAAGAATGACTAAGATAGTCACATTCTTAGCCACTAGTTGCGTGTGGTGGAAAAGAGCTTAACATGCATCAACAATAATATAGCCACCCTTAGATCTGAACGTAAGGAATACCAAGGGGATGACAGAAGCATTGGACTTAGGATTGGATAAGATAACAAATTGTCTGAGGGTCCTAACTATCTCCTCAACCGCTGGGTGCATGTATTGACAAGACAATAAACAAGCCTCAGATAAGAAGCAAAGCCTGTCAAGGGACGACAGAGACAAAGATGGGGAGAGTGTTGCAAATAAAAGGATCATGAAAAGGGAGCCCCAAAAATTTTCAAATTATGGGCATAAATTTCTTCTTCAAGTTCCTATGAAAACCTCATGAAGCCATGTAAATGCACTAGAGGAGTCCTCTAGATGCATAAACCCCAATTACTATAACATAATCCTTGTAACGTAGAGGAAGTTAGTGTTTTTCAATAAAAGTGTCGGTCTTGTGTGAAAGGAACAATTTTAGGGCACATGTATAAGTCACTTGGTGACTCTTGTAAAGGACTTTTTGTCATTGGGAGAAGTGAAGCTGATTTTTGAATTTGCCTCTTTCTAGATGATTATTATCTTCTCCAAGAGCTTGTGTGTGTGATTCATGCTTGAAATATGTGTGCAGGACTATTGTCTACCCCTTCCCTTCATGTATGATTGACTGTAGTGCATGTGTGAGCCCTGAGAAGTTGTGAAGTGAGTGTTGGTGTTTCCCGCCATTCACTATTTTGCTCATAACTTGAAGAACTATTTCCCGTTGGAGAAGTTGTGGAGTGAGTGTTGGTGTTTCCTGCCATTCACGAGTTCGCTCATAACTTGTCAGATTCAACTAGAACTATGACCATTAGATGCACCTCCTCGAGAGCTTTGAAAGGAATCCGCTATTGACTATATTTGAAGTTCGGAGCTAGGAGAAAAGTTTGAATTTGTGCTTACTACTGTAAGAGGTATCACGATGTGCACTTTCAGAGGATTAGTGAATAGGAGAGGTAGCAGAGCCAAGTCACGTGCATTGTAACATAGGCACGTCACTTTCCATCATGTGTGCATGTCTTCATACACTTGATATGTCTAATCTCTTGGACTGATAATTAAACGTGTATTAATCCATGAATATATGCACTTGTGGGGCAATTGAAGTATAGTCTCAACTGACACAAGTCCCTAAGGCTTTACGACTTAGGTACACAATAGACTTAAGAAAGCATTGTATGGATTGAAACAAGCTCCTAGAGCTTGGAATTATAGGTTGACTACATACCTTCAAGATCAAGGGTTCAAACCTAGGAACTCAGATGCTTCTCTATTCATCAAAAGGGATCACAATGAGGTTATCTATCTATGTGTATATGTAGATGATATTATTGTGACAACTGATGACTTGAATGGAATTCAAAGGATCATGAGACACATGCAAGAGGAGTTCAAAATCAATGACTTAGGTGAGCTAACATATTTCCGAGGTATGCAGGCGATATACATAGATGAAGGAATGTATCTGTCTCAGAGAAGATACACCGAAGACCTACTTCTTAAGATCAAATGGTGAACACTAAACCTACAGGTACAACTTTGGAGATGAATCATAAACTTAGTGTTTATGAAGGTGAGAAAATTGAAGATATTAAAGAATGTCAAAGCTTGGTAGGTAGCTTAATATATGCTACTCATACAAGGGTAGACATCTCATATAGTGTAGAAGTGCTTAGTCAATTCATGCACTCTCCAAGAAGACCACACATGGATGTAGCTAAGAGAGTACTTAAGTATCTCAAAGGTATAATCAATGAAGGTATGCTCTATCCTTACTCTTCAGATTTGGATATCAAAATCTATTTAGATGCAGATTGGGCAAGAGCTAAGGATGATAGAAGAAGTACCTTTGGTTACTTAGCATTTTCAGGTTCAAAGCTAGTGTCATGGAGTTCCAAGAATCAACCAACAGTTGCTTTATTCTCAACTAAAGAAGAGTACAGAGGTTTGACCATAGCAACTCAAGAGGCAACATGGTTAAAAGCATTGTATACAGATTTGGGACTTGTGAGTTCTAAACCTTAAATATTTGGAGATAATGTAAGCTCCATGCATCTAGCAGCAAATCCTGTTTTCCATGCGAGAACAAAACACATAGAGGTTCATTATCACTTCACTAGGGAGAAGCTCATGGCAAAGGAGATTCACATTTCTTTTGTTCCTACTGAAAAGCAAGTAGTAGATATGATGACGAAGGCACTTAATGGAATAAAGCTTTGTAGATTCAAAGCTATGGCAGGTATTCAACCTATTAGAGAATGAAGAGTCAAGCATACTTTAGCTTACACTATGCTTGAGGTGGATTTGTTCTACATCAAAAGCTATTGCTTGGATTATGTGGAAAGAATATCCGTTGGAGATTTCTTTTACTTATGCTCATTTATTGTATGTTTTGAAAAAGATTTCTTATGGATCTTTTACCATTGCAAAAGCCTAGAGATTTACACATGTAAAAGGATAAAGATAGAGCCCAAATTCCACGAATTTGTGGTGGTTGAGTTGCAATCAATCAATCAATCAATCACCTAAAAGTAGATCAAACTAGATCTTCAATTTTCCTAGATTGTACGAAAGTGAATTGATTCCCTCCAACAACCTTTACCACCTTCATTTGAATTCAAAATCCACTTTTAGAAGTGTGGAGCACTTGAAAAGTCTATATAAAGAATTCAAATCACTTTTTCATTACATGGAAGAAATATACATACACTTGTGGCCATCATTGTCTTGCTCCATTTTTTTGCATCATCTTCTTCAATAATAATAAACTTGCAGAGGCCTCTGGTCTCTCTATAGAGCTCCAAATTGGTTGAGAGATGACTCATTCAAAAGCTATAAGTGTCTAGTTTATGCCTATAAAATTGCAAAGCATTTGGTTTAGTAGATTGGGAGAAATCTTAGTTTCTTTGTCTCAGACTCAATCTCTATGTATTCCTAAAAAAATAGGAGATACCACTGTTGAGTGTCTGGTTCATTCCAAAAGCATATTTTGCTTATTTCTTGTACTCTTGTGCACTGTATACACTCAACCCTATGTGTATCATTCCTCCAAAAGGATTTTTTCTAATTGTAATCATGCTGGTCACTATGAGCATTTGAAGTTCATTGTCTCATCCAAAGATAATAAGTTTTTTGAGCTACTCAATGTGCAAACCTATCTGTTTTGTATCGAACCTTTTTGATGCTCCACAGTACATAGTGCATTTTATTGCACTTATTGCATGCCTATAAGGTCTATTTGAGTCTCCATAAGCTCAATGGCTGGTCTTGTGCTGGTTGGCTGGACCAAACTTCATTGCTTTGCAACTCACTTTTTTACCTCCTACAAGCTTCTCCAAGTTCTTTCAATTAGCTGCAAGAACAAAGGACATGGAAGTCATTGGCAAAAAATGGGTGTACAAGGTAAAGAGACATGTAGATGGGAGCATCTCTAGGTATAAAGGGAGATTGGTTGCCATTTTTTCTCAAACCTATGGCATAGACTTTGAAAAGAGATTTAGTTTAGTAGTTAAGATGGATATCATAAGGATTTTAATTGCAATTTCATCCTCAAAAGGTTGGAACATATACAATTGGATGTGAAGAATGATTTCCTAAATGGAGAGCTTGAAGAGTTAGTCTTCATGGAGTAGCCCTAAGGATTTGAAGATCATAAGTTTCCATGTCATGTATGCAAAATTAAGAAGGCTCTTATGGACTTAAGTAGGCCCCAAGGGCTTGGAACCAAAGTCTTGTGGACTACTTGGTAAAATGTGCATACAATCAGATTCATGCAAACCCATGACTCTTTGTGAAGAAGTAAGGTAACAAAACTATCTTTATTTGTACATGATTTGATCATTATAGGGGATGAAAAAGCCAAGATCAAGGACATAAAGGGGAAGCTTGGAGGTGTGTTTAAATGTTTGATTTGTGGATTTCAAGGTACTTCCTTGGGATTGAAGTTCTATACAAGGAAGAAGGTATATACTTGATTCTAATGAAATACATTCTAGATCTTTTGAAAAAGTTTGTCTTGTGTGATTGCAAGCCCATTTCAAATCCATTAGAAGCAAATGCTGAAATAAGTGTCCATGTATAGGTCAATCATTGATTCTCTCTTGTATGCTACTATGACAAGATCATATATTACACATGTAGTTGGAGTGTTATCCATTTGGGCAAAAAACGGCCCAAAAAGGGCTGTGTAATGATTTCAATTAGTTGTGATTAATCTCGATTAAAGTTGTCAAATCATTTAAAAAATTCTGTGTAAGCTCATTTAAAACATATCTTATGCAAATTTTGAAGAGAGAGAAACTCGTGTGATAATCATGAAAAGTTTGTGTGATATCTTAGGCATTGAAGTTTGTGCTCATCGGGCGTTCATCAAAATTCAAATTTTCCTCTTGTTCACGGACCTATATAATGTGTGCTTATGATATTTCACACTTTTTTACTCTACTTTCCATAGCAGTCATGTTTCTCTCTTTCACATCATTTTAGACACTTCGCATCACTCTTCATAGCAAACCATGGAGAACCTCAACCCAAACACTCTCACTTAGCTTTTAACCAACCAAAATCATTGTGGTAAGTTCCATATCAACATTGCAGTTAGTCATGAGTATACAACGACAAGAAAGGTATTCCAAAGGGCTCCTCAACCTTCTGAAGTGGATGGATTGTGGAAAGAAGGCAAAAAACATATCGACATATGGGTAGATGGATCTGTTTATCCAATTGATCCACAAATTAGAAGGTATCCCCCTTTTCATAATCTTCATGATCCGATTAGATTTGTAGGAGATGGTGAGGATGGTTTATGAGGCTATTGTTCAAGGCTCTGGGAGATTTCAAGGAATTATGTACAATACATAAACTATTTACAAAACACACTACATCAGAGGGAGTTAGATTACAAATTATCCACTTTATCTTCTCAGTTAGAATCTTGCAAAAAAATGAAAGGAACTCCCATTGTAAGTGATCATGTGACAAATGTGTTAGGTTTAAATATGTTGAACAATTTTGAGCGTGTGCATTATGAAATTATGAGTCAAAATGATGTTTTAAGACTATTGAAACTGAGAGAAAATACATGCTTGAAACACTTTGTTTTCCAAAAACTCATGACAGACATGAATTTGCTATTAGAACCATCTCAAATTTAGGAGATTGGTGATGGTGTTGGAGTGAGTAGGAAAGGTTATAGAGCAATTTCAAAAGTTTGGTGTGAATTTTTAAAATTTAACAAAGTTAAAAGCTTTGGATTGCCTAGACCCCATCATGTAGGAAAGTTTCAGCTCTGTTTGAATAAAAAGATCACATTAGTATTTGGTGAATACCAATGAAGTATTTTGATGGCGATGCACCATAGTGCACTCTCCTTCTCAAGAGCTTCAGGACGATATGCTCGGAGTAGAAAACCAAGCTCCTAAGGCCGCACACAGTACTCCGCACAGAGGCTACATAATACACAGAAAACACAGTACACAGGGCGCACGAAGATAGACTTCTTAGGTCTTACAAATGCGGTCGAACTTACAATTTGTGACTGACCAAGCCATTATATGTTTTATTAAAGAACATATACAAAGAAGTGTCCAGTGGCCATTTGGCCTTTCATATGGACACTAACGGTAACAGAAATAACTGGAAACACAAGCAAAAGCAAAGCATGAGACACAACAGATTCAAGCGATTAGGTTCATCAGAGAATATCAGATGGGCTAGATTGCTTGCATCGGTCGTGTTCAATTATTCACCCTAAAATTTATACCAACATATAACTAATGATGAAAGTAGTATTTTTATACACAATTAGATGTTTATTATCAATGCTCCATGCAACTCATAGAGACGACATCAGAGAATATCGGATGGGCCAAATCGCTTGCATCGGTCGTGTTCAATTATTCACCCTAAACTTTATACAAACATATAATTAATGTTGAAAATAGTATTTTTACACACAACTAGATGTTTATTATCAGTCCTGCATCCAAGTCATAGACACAAACAATCCAAGCGATCATACTCATTGGATATTCTCTGATGACCCTATCCGCTTGAATCGGTCACCTCTTACAAAAATTTGTTTTACATACCTTCACCTCATCTTCCTCCTCAATGAGCTCTTTTGAATCAATAGATATGGTTCCTTTGTCCTCAACAACGTCCAAAAATGAATAGCCGTCCCAAATGAGTATATACAAAGATCCTTCTAATGCTGATCAAAGTCTTCATCAGCAAGTGTTGGCTTCTCTGAAATTGCTCTTTCAAAGCATCTTGAAAGAGCTTCTCATCAATCTTAGAATTCTTCACTTGACAATGCAAAATCCAAACATAAAAATTCTTCTTTTCTTTCTCCTTTCTCATTGATAAATCTCCTTGCAACTTCCTCTGACTCAGCTATAGCAGCAAGGCAGTAGTCTTCCCTTAGGTTAAAGAGCTCTTGAATGTAAAAGAGTGGAATAAACTCCTTTCCAGAGATGAAATAAAATGGTAAATTTGGGAGAAGAAGGGACTTCTCAAAAACTTTCACATCTTCACTTGGCTCCCTTATTGCAGTCTCTACTTTACAAGTAGCAATATCAAAATTCTTGACCTGCTCTTCTTCTGCTTGGAGATTCATCTCTTCAACAATATCCATGAAACCTTTCGTACTTTTTGAACTTCCCTCAATTCTCAACGAGAGCAAAGAGTAGTCCTTTTCATGCTCTGGGCATACATCTAGCTTTCCTGGCAAAGGGGATATCCTTTTGCACTTTCTAGTGATTTTTGCCCTATCCAGTGGATTCTTTCCAAAGATGTGTGGATGAATATAGGCTTTTTCCAGAAACAATAAGCTCCTTTCCATTGACCACACCCAAGAAGCTCTCCCACTCATCCCTCAAAAAGGTTTTTGTTTTCTCCAAAAGTACTTCAAAATCTATGTTGGGATTGAATATCTTCATTGCATCTGGAAAATAATCCACTCTTAAACCCTCTTGAACCATGAAATCCAGTAGTTTCTTAGATGGAGAAACACTTAGGATCACATTATTTTCCTCCATCTTAGCTCTAGTTATTCTAGTGTGCCCTATTGGAGAACATGATCGATGCAAGAAAAATAAGCTAGTCAAAGGCCGATCAAACGCGTCTTATCGCTTGTATCGGTCGTATCAGGTATGAAGCACAAGTATGAAGGGTGATGAAGAGAGAAATTCTATGAATGTTGAAAGTGTGAAATGGTGAAGGGGAGTGGTATTTATAGTCGAGGAGGACCCGTAACGGTCACATGACGTGGACCAATCAGGAAGTGCCATGTGGTAAACATATTTGGGAATCACAAGGGGTAGATGATGTGGCCCACTCAAATGATTCCATGTGGAATTGAAGAGGTCCACCCTTAGGTCCCTCATGATCATGAAACAAAAAATGCAACAAATTGTGAGGAGGAGAAGAAAAAGCAGGCTTTGTTGTCAAAGGAAAATATTATCCTGAACTAGATTCAGAAGCTACAAAAGGCAAATAAAGAACTTCTTAAAAAAGGAGATGGGTAGGTGATAGTAAATGCTACAATGCCATGGCAAGAGGAATTTATGTTTGATATAAGACCAAAAGACAACAAAATGCTGAGAGACTTCAATGTTGAAATATTTGACAGTGTAGTCAATATTGCACTCAAGTGTTATCTACAGGCCATAGAATGCTCATGTTTTCCTTAATTTGGTATTTCTTATATTGAATTTATATTTCTTAAATTCTAGGCTCCTTCTGCAACAATGTGAGGAAGCAATTTCAAGAAAAGTTTTCATCATAGATCCTCTTGTGACTTAGTGCTTTTTGTATAAGCAGGGAGATGTGAAATTCTTTCTTAAAATTTTATAGAAGGGGTAGAATATATTATCTACCCCTATATTGAAAAGTAAGTATTCATCTTCATTTTGAAATAAGTAACATTCTTGTTAATAGAGAAGGTATTTTTACATGCCCCTCATTGTCAGGGGCCACTAGAGTCTTATTATCACTGAATTCATTGAATATCAAGAACTTTTCATGAATTCCCTCCAATCACAACATGGAAATTGCAAAGTGTAAGCCTTTCTTTACATTTTGGTGTTCTAGTTTAAAGCTTTGCCATCCATTTTGAGTTCAAGTTTACCTTGTAGTGCTGGTTAGCTTCTCAAAATGCATATTGATTAGAAATTTCTTGGAATTCCTAAATTGAATGAAGAAAAAAGGTCTGGATACATTCAAATACATGTGCCATTACAAAAAGAGAGCACCTCATATCATTGGAGAGTGATTGCAAATGCAGTAAGGTTCTTGGAAAGAAGGTTTTACAGTCCTGAGTTAAACTTGTTAGACTACCCAAATGCATGGGTTATCTTGATCAGGGAGTGAGCAATAAATGCCATTATGAAACATGCAATATGCCCTTATGATCCAGACTCACCTCCACCACCACCACCACCAGATAAAAACAAGTATGAAGAAAAGAAGAAAGGGTTTCCTGTTCAGTCCCCATTGAAGCATGGGCCAAAGAATAAGAGTAGAGGTCAGGGCTCCAAAAAGGGCCACAAGCAGCACAGAGGTCAGGGCTCCAAAAAGGAAAGAAAAGAAGGGTGAAACAGTATATTTTTTGAATGTAATATTGTAATCTTATGTGTAACCAACATATGTTGGAAGATTTCTTTATGTACAAATTGTATGAAATTATGCCAGTCTTCATCTGGAAGATGGTCATTGTAACTATATTTATATGCCTTGAGTAATATAATGTTGAATTGATCCTCTTGAGAACTAAGCAAAAGTGACTTCATTGCATGGTTCAAGCATCAGCGAAATGTCTATTTTGTGTTTTTGCTTTATTCCCTTGGAAAAGTTAAATGTGAGGAGGATAGAGCCATCCTTTCAAGGCAACTATGCATAAGATGAGTTTGCATGGAAAGTGGTATTGCTCATCAGCCAAAGCTTGATGCAAAATTCACGTTTTGAAGCATGTTTTGATAGTTTGTAAAACACGATCGATTCAAGCGATAAGGACGATCCGAGAATCTCGGATTGCCCTATTTGCTTGAATTGGTCATCTTCTCTAATCTCTTCTACATTGTAATATGACTAAACTTCATGCTCTAGATATTTTGAATATCAGTTGAGTTGGAATTTGCACCAGGTTCTCCAGCCTCTTTAACATTCCTAGTTATGTAGATAGATAGATAGATAGATAGATAGATAGATAGAGAGATAGAGAGATAGAGAGATAGAGAGATAGAGAGAGATAGACATATAGATAGATACATAGATAGATAGGTAGATGGATAGATAGATAGATAGATAGATAGATAGATAGATAGATAGATAGATAGATAGATAGATAGATAGATAGATAGATAGATAGATAGATAGATAGATAGATAGATAGATAGATAGATAGATAGATAGATAGATAGGTCTCATGCATACCTAATGTGCACCTTGGATAGACTCAAATACTTAAATTGAAACTAGTTATTGAAAAGTAAAAGTATTTTTCATCTAGAATTTACTCATATGAAAGTTCTTGTATAATCATTGCACCATTGAAACCTCATCAGAATGTTGAAATTAAACCAAAAAATGCCAATATGAATATCGTTCATAGAAAGCCATAATTACTCAATAATTGACCATCCTGCAAAGAAAAATCAATGGAAGTATGGAAAAAGGTTCTAAAAAGGGAGATATATTATGTAAGAATTTCTTGGTTTATATTCTTGAGTCACCTTGAATTTACTCATGCAAGTTCCTGTATAATCATTTCACAATAGTAGAAACCTCATCAGAATCTTAAAATTAAACAAAAGAATGCCAATATGAATATAGTCCTTAAAAAGACATAATTGAAATGATGTAATCAGTCACATTTTAGTCACCATCCTACAAAGAAAAATCAATGGAAGTATGAAAAAAACCTTCTTAAAGAAGGAGATATATTATGTAAGAATGTCTTGGTTTCTATTCAATCAAATTTTTTTAGACTTGTTACAATCTTATGGGTTGGAACTTGATCACCCTGGGTGGCAGGCAAGTTATGCAAGATAATGTTTTCTCTGATCTAATGTTAACTATTGCATCATCAATTGAGAATCTGAACTGTGATGATACATCATCAAGGTATTCTAGCAGCTCCCTTACATTTCTAAGTTTCCAATTTGCAGTGACAATTATTTTCTTAGATTGAAAATTTGGATGAATCAGTACTTCTAACTCAAATTTTGGGCAGCTCTCCTCTGATTCCAAGGCTCTCTAGAGTCCAAGATTTCTTTTCCACCTTTTGTAGTCATATCCTAAAACCAAAGATTGTCGAGATATCTGATATGAGATTGAAAGAGAATTTGGACTAACTTTACATAAAATGATGTCACCTAGCTTTTGAACTTCTTTGCTATCCCATTCCCTACCTAAAACATCATCAATCTCTGAATTAGAGAGTCTCCTATTCAACCACATTGATTTTGTTTTATGTAATAACATGTTTTTAAAGCATGCTACAAAAACATGAATAGGCAGAAACCATTGAATCTTTATCCTTCTCAAAATTCAGCTTGCTGACATTGCCTTTTGGATATCAAATTTCATTTTGCGTAGAAAACTTGAAACTGTTGAATGATCAGGAGCATCCCAATCTGATGAAGAGATGCAAGGAGCAGACAAATGTACAAGATTTCCATAGGAGCTTCTCTTGGATGGCACCTGATAATCTACAAAATGGACAAATAACCCTATTCTATTGAAAAATTGAACAGATTTGTCTGGATACATAAGCTCTGCATATTCCTTATGAAGAACTTTGAATGTTCCTGTTAAACATTCAATAGGTTGTCACTCCACAATATTGGAAGGAAAAATATCTGCAATACAAAAACATATATGTTGTTATACAAAAACAACTGAAATGATAGAAGAGCATTGTAAAACTTCACTTACAGTATGAAGGGAATTGCAGAAGATTTTCTAGAACAAGATCCTTAGTGTTGTACACATGTTGTACTCTTGCAAACCAACCACATCTCTTCAATTTAAAATGGAGAATACATCCTCTCCAATGGTTTCTTGTGTCGTCTCTTTTAGCACACTTGAATTTATAGGCACCTCTGTAGCTAGGAAGCATAGTGACCCAATCATTTACCTTCATAGAAAGAGGTTTCCACAAAGAATCCTCTCTTTTGTTGTAAACCTCACATGCAATTACACAATTGGAAGGACGATGAGAAGAAGAAGCCATTCGGATTGAGAAGAAGAAGAATGCTCAAAGCGAGAAACCGACATTCAGAAACTTTGGTAGTATTTATAGATAAAAACGCTTTATACACGTGGAAACTTTTGATTTGATGTAAACCCTATCGCCGAATGACCATGGAATTTCATGAACCCAAAAGTATTTCGTATCTTCAAAAATCATTTCCTTCTTGGAACTTTAAAAATATGCATTGTGTGGTGTGCAAAAATATCTTTTTTTGCATCAAACTGAAAAATTATACACTGAATACAAGAATCTTTATCACTTTCGTGATGCTTTTAGAACAAATTGTCTTAAAAAAAGAATTTCCTCATACACTTAAAGAAGATAGCAATGTTATATTCTTGTACATGTGGAAAGACTCTATTTGTCAATTTCATTAATCCGTCATTAGCAAAAAACCCCTTTTTGGTCGTTTTTTGCCCTAATGCTCAATTCTTATAGGCACAAAGAGTTCCTAATCTTATTGCAGCCAAAGGGTACTTAGGTACCTCAAAGGATTAGTGAATCAAGAGCTCTATTATACATTTTATAATGGATTACATGTGCAAGCTTATTGTTTTAATGATTGGGTACGTTCCAAGGATGACAAGAGGAGCACTAGTCGATATATCATCATGCTAGTGAAGAAGACCATCTCATGGATTTCAAAGAAACAACCAATAGTGGCTCTCTCCTTAACTAAAGATTTGTAGAGAGGCTTAGCACAAGTCTCATGTGAGATTATGTGGCTCAAGAAATTTTTTATTGATCTTGTGTGTAGGTTAATCAAGTAGCTATTTTTTTGTGACAACATATTAGCATATACTTGGCTCAAATCCTAATGTTCCATGAAAGGTCCAAGCATATAGAATTGCATTACCACTTTATTAGATATCATATCAAAGGATTTAACGATGGATCATGTTAATACAAAGAACCAATATTTAGATATGTTTGCCAAAGCATTGCATGGAGTAAAGCTACAACACTTCAAGGCATGCATCAAAATGAAGGAACTAGGCATTGAGACTTGGGGGGGGTGTTGAAAATCATCTCAAACATACGAAAGGGCTCATCCATGAGTTTTACAAGTGTAAAAATAGAAAAAGAGGATCCAAAGTCATGGAATAAAGTTAGGAGCTCCACCGCACCAAAAAGTGCACCTACACTGATTGGTGGCTGGTTACCTAGATTATAGGAAAAGTAAAACTTCTATATGAGAATCAATTCACATTTTTTTCTTGAGTTTTATGAATTCCATAAGTTTTCCTCTTAGTTTAGTGTACTCAACTCTGGCAAACATGTTGCTTGCTTATCTCATTTTCTCATGAATTTTCTCCTCTCTATATAGAGGTGTAGTTAGGCTTTCACAATTCTATTTGTACTAGATTGTAGAGCATTGTTTGCTCTCTCATTCTATTATCTATGTTGATTTCAAGCATGATGGGTTCTCTCATATATTTGTACTAGATTGTAGAGCATTGTTTGCTCTCTCATTCTATTATCTATGTTGATTTCAAGCATGATTGGTTCTCTCATATATTTGTACTAGATTGTAGAGCATTGTTTGCTCTCTTATTCTATTATCTATGTTGATTTCAAGCATGATTGGTTCTCTCATATATTTCTCCAAAGTGTGAAAATAATCATGTAGGAATATACGATACTTTATAGGAAGAGTTCAAATCTCAACCCATACCAATGAGCCTACACCAATTACCTCAAACAAGGTGTGTTCATGCATCTCAAATTTCTCAAAGTGACAAGGATCAAGCTTACATGTGGCTGATGTCAAAAATTTGAAAGCTCTTACAAGGCTCAGAATCTCTTTTTGCCTATTTCAATCATTGAAAAAAACAAAAACTCAAGGTGCAAATGCTCCAATACATACTAGAATGTCTAATCTAGAGCATAACAATTGATACATTGAAATCTGTAATGTTGGTGAAACATGTGCTACCTTCACTAACCAATCCATGTTAGTTGTTCCTATATCAAAGGTGTCCAAAGCACTATTATCAAGGTCAACATGTCTTGAAAGATCCATGTCAACATCTCATATGAGAAAATCCAAGAATGACTCCATAACTACCAAATCCTCAACATCCAAATAAAAAATCTTCTTAGCCACATTTGCATCTAGTTGTGCATCCTGAGCTCTATCCTAATCTATCACATAGTGTATACCATAGGCAATATCCTACTCTACCACACTATGTATCATCAAGCTCCACATGAGCTAACTACACAACATCAACACCAAGGTCCACTTGATGACTAATATCTAATCGAGGGTCATCACAATGCTCTATGTAAGCACCTACATTGTGCTCTAAATGATCATCCATTTGATCATCCAAAGTGTCCTCCATATGAGAATCCACTTGACCATCCAAATCATGCTCTAATTAAGCATCATGAGCATCCAAAGGATTCTCTATATTAGCATATATTTGAGCATGCAAATCCTACCATACATGTGCATTATGAGCATCAATAGACCTATATGTAGGCAAACAAAATGAGACATGAAAAGTCTCACATTGCATATAAGATTGAACACCCACTAAGACAAGACATACTCTCACATGGAGTAACTATAGAGGATACTTGTGCCCAATATTGGCTACTTTGACAAGCCTAAGTGTTTAATATAGAGACACTTTGAAGTGGCTTTTAAAGTTCAAGGAGAGAGAAGATCTAGTTAAAAGAGAGAGAAATTGGTGGGGATTGTAAAGAAACAAAGAAATAAGCATGGTGGATGCACTCAAACACTGCAATAGGACAATGGGCACCCAAAAATCCCCAGAACTATGCCTCAAATTGGCCAATTTCATGTTAAAGCCCAGTTTTGGAAATAAATCCATATGACTTTTCTTGTAATTACTCTATATGTGTGCAAGCTAAGAAGTCCTTGAGGTTGAAATGATTGCTAACCTATGATAATTTTATAGGATCTTTTTGCACTCAAATTATAGCTCACATGAAGGTTTATGGCCTAAAGTTTAACTAGGATGGACACTAGACTATGAAGAGAGTCACATTTTAAAGCCTACCTATAAAAATGAACAAACCCTCATTTGTACTTCTTCTTCTTGATTCTCCTTTCTAATCAAGTGTGAGTGTCTTGGGAGCTCTTGTGTATTGTTCATAACTGAGGCTTTATTGCATGTGTGTGCACATGTGTGAAAATCCTTGCGGGTGTGTGTGTGGCTCCTAGCATAGTGAAGGTTGTCATATCAGCGAGTCATCTCTTGGATTGACATTTTGTAGGTGAGGATCCATTTCTTAATGATGGTCGGTACATGTGTCGTGGAAGCAGGTGTATGTCAAATACTTTGGTGTCGTTGCTAGGGACACATCTTGTCAATCATCATGTTTAGAAGATTGCATCGTATGAGGTATGGGAATTTGGAACTCTTTTGGTTTTTCTAAGAGCTTTTTCTCATCATTTTCAGCTTTTCTTTTTCATTTCTCTTGGGTAAATAGATAGTAAGAAATATGGAAAAAATCCATTTTTTAGGCTAAGGGTTTTTGTTGCACTTCCAAAGTTTCCATTGAACTTACAACATTTTGTTCCTTCTTCTTAATTGTTTTGCATTAGTTTATCATATCCAACTCATGGGGTGAGCATAGAAAGGCTGAAATGGTCATGTGAAGCCCAAAAACGTGATATTTGAGGTTATTGTTAAAAAAGAATGTTGATATATTTTGGTAGTGAAGTGTGTGAAGATGACTTAGGACCATCGGGACACTTTTTTCCCTATTTAGGAGGTTTTTTCCCCTTGGCATGTATATATGCCTATGACCCTAATGAATCACTTACTTTGATGCATACATTCATTTGGTGTTGTGTTGTGCTCCAAGCTTCTTCTTCCTTCATGTGTTGTTTGTGTGCTTCCACAAACCTCAAACTCTAGCAATTGGTATAAGAGCATGTCATCGCTTCATCTAGGGCATTTTCAACACCCCTCCATTCACATTCTCACAATTGCATAAAAATTGGTGAGCATACTTAGGGAAATTAGGAGTTAAAAAAACTTCACTTTGTGGTGTCTAAATTTGATCTAAGCTCATTTTGGCCTTCGAACACACTATCAGAGTGCTTATGTAGGCAACTTTGTCCTTTTATGCCAATCATATATATAGGTTTTGATTTGTGAGTACAAGCACCTTGAAGTCTACTACAAGTTTAAAAGAGCTTGGCACGAAGGTTATGTTCAAATTTTTGAGATACAATCATTTTCTGCATTAAGGTATTTAGACAGTGGCCATGGTTGAAAGCAATGATGTATTTCGTATGTTGGCTATTGAGGATAGATTGGATGGTACTAATTACCCATTGTGGGCATATATGATGCATCATGTATTGATAGCAAAAGGACCATGGAATATTGTGTAGGGTGTTCAAAAATTTCCTACTACACCTATAAATACAATTATTGAAGGTGATGTAGATTCTAGTGAAGATGATGATCTTCAAATTCTTGTTCATGCGACGGTTCTTATTGCACCTACTGCAAAGTGACTTCATTGGGATGGTAGAGATGCTCAGACACATGCATTGATAGATTTTTCTATCAAATGTGCCATTATCCCTCATATTTGTTCTTGCAAAACAACAAAGGATGCTTGACATACACTTACCATTTTATATTAGGGAAGAAATGAGGCTCATATTGCTTAGCTCCAAAAATAGTTGGATAGTGAACATATGAATGAAGGAGATTCTATGGAGTCTTTTTTGACAAACATCAAAACATTGAAGGAGCACTTGATTTCTAATGATGAAGTCTTGCCAGATAGTTCACTTGCACAAAATGTTCTTAACGATGTTCCAAATTCATATGAGAGTTTTTCTTCCACTCTTTGATTGATGATAAAAGGCAATCCAAATTCCTTGACAATTGAGGAGTTAGTCTCTGTTTTGTGTAGGAAGATCAGTCTAGCTAGGACATGTCCATTATGTGTGTTCCAAATTAACCTTTCCTAGCTAGTTAGAAGGGCAAAGGTAAATGGAGCTCATCTAGTAGTAAGCAGAAATATGCTAATGCTACACAATTGAAGAAGGAAGACAAAGATGAGAAGAAAATAGAAAAGCAGAAACAAATTGCAAATACTATAAGGTAAATGATCATTTCATCGAAAATTATCCAAAACTGACTACAAAAGAGGCAATGAAGAAAGAGGCTAGAATGGTTGTTGTAGAGGCCTCTACACCTAAAACAGAGTTTGCTAATCTTGTTTAGAGTGAAGAATGGACATTTACTACTATATGTAGCTATGACCCATCTTCTCATGAGTAGTGTATTTCTACAATAGCCTCAGAAATTTGGTGCTTTGATAGTGGAGAAGGAAACATATTACCTTGTAACATAGTTTCTTCAGCTCACTTGAGCCTACCCCTGTAGGTAATATTGCCACATGTGCTAACAACTCCTCTTATCCACTAATTGGAGTTGGCAAGATCATTCTCACTACTACTGATGGTAGTTCTTCCACATTTTCAGATGCTTTGTATGTACCAAGGATCAAGAAAAATATGCTGTCAGTTTTAGCATTAACCAAGATTGTCTTGGTTATCAAATTTCTTGATGACAATTGTATAATTCATGATCTCTAAAATAATGATTGTTAGATATGCTCAATACTCCACCCTCATGTGAGCACAAATGATCCATGGTGTTCTAAGTTGTAAGGCCCCTATTATGAGGAGAAGCCATTATGAGAGCCCGGACATTTGTGGAACCCTAAATTCCAAGTTAGATGAGGTCTATGTGTGACCGTTGATGGTTGTAGATGATCTTTGTGAGCCTAGCCATTAGGTTAGGTAGGGCATAAACTTCCAGGCCATTGGGTTTCCATTTAAGGTGAAAATAAAGGCCCTGTGGCCTCGCGCGGTTTCCCCATAGAAACTTAATGGGGGGAGTGCAAAGGGGGGCTTGCCCCCTTTTGTGGGGTCCGGGGGGCCTATCCCCCTGGCCCATAGGACCGAGATGGTAGGACTTCTGGTTGTGGAGATATTGTCAGATCGTATATTTTACCGACTATTTTATATCTCCTGACTACGTTTATCTATACCGAACCACCTTGTAAAAGCTATATAAGCACGGCCCATGTTGAGCTTTACACAACATTGTGCACTAGTAAGCCCTTCATCTAGAGTCTATTTAGATCGCCATCTAAGCTCTACATTGGGAGTGCACGGGTGGAGAGCACCATCATTGTAATTGCATTACGCTCGGCAATTTGAGAACTTGAGTTCTCTATCTCTCACTCTGCATCTATCTTTGTTTGCATTTTTCTCTCAACTCTGTCTACAGGTCTATTCCACTATGCTGTTATTTTCTTACATGGTATCAGAGCTCAGGAGGCTCTGAGTGGTGCAGAAGCAGAAATGCAGAGGTTGTAGAGGTCTGAACAAAAAAAGAGAGAAGATGTCAAGCGACACGTCATCATCTATGACTGGGAGTGAAGGTGGTTCATCAAGAGGAGTAGGTGGTACACAAGCAGGAGCAGAAATGATGCCAGTCATCCCAATGTTGAGAATATGGCCACCAGCCTTCATCGAAGGTAAACTTGATGGTACGAGCTACACCCTGTGGAAGTTCAAAATCACTTCTATTCTTGATTTGTATGAGCTTTTGGAGATTGTTCTTGGGACTGATCATGAGCCCCAAGAAAGACCTGATCCAAATAATCCTAGTCGAATCATTCCTCTTGATGCTGATCTTCTACGTGCTTGGAAACATAGAAATGCAGATGCACTCTGTGCTCTAGTTACAAGTACTTCTGATAGTGTTCTGACTCTCATTCAGCATACTACGAAGGCATGTGAAGCATGGAACATATTGAGAAATCAATACGAAACTCGGTATCAGATATGGATTCAGAACTTGGAGAATCAGCTTGTAGCAGAATGGTTTGCTGATGGGGAGACTGCAGAGGTGTTTATCACTTGCATAAAGAATCTACAAGATCAAATGGCGGGAGCAGGTGTTCAAAAGTCAAGTGAGGAGCTAGCTCGTCGTTGTCTTTGAATCTATCCACCTAAGTTTGATGGTTTGGTAACTGCTCTTAACACTCAAATCAGACCTCAACCACTAACTTTTGAAGAATTTAGTGCCTTACTCATGGAGGAGGAATTGCGGCTCAAGGCAAGGAGTGGTGGTAGCAAAGGAGATGTTTCATTCACAGCAAATGCCAGAAGAGGCAAAACAGACTCTTCAAAAGATGGACAAAAAGAAGAACGACAAAAAGAACTTCAAGGGAGAGTGTTTCCACTACAAGAATAAAGGACACAGAATCCAAGACTATCGCATCAAGAAGGAAAAAGAGAAGAGCATCTCTTCAAAAGGTGGCAAGGGCAAGGAGTCTGTCAACACAGTAGAAATAGAGCTTGAGTTATTTGTTACGATAGAGGAGGTGTGCTCCTCGGATGAAGATTCAGGAATAGATGACTCATGGGTGTTGGACAGTGGTGCATCTCATCACATGACAAGTAGAAAAAACATTTAGAGTTCCTTATAGCCTCTAAAGGAACCCATCACAGTAAAGGTAGGGAACAATGTAAGATGTCCTGCAGAGGGCGAAGGTACAGTTTCTTTCATTAACTCCAATGGTGATATCAGAAAGCTTTCAAATGTGTTGTATGTTCCACAAATAAAACGAAATCTACTTTCAGTAGCCTCTATAACTGATCAAGGTCATCAAGTATATTTCAGTAAGATAGGAGCTAAGATTATGGATGGTAAAAACAACATTGTTGGGATTGGCATAAGGAGGAACAACCTGTATGAGTTGTGTGCTCTCACAACCACTACAAACGTGGTCACAAGTAAGCTATGGCATGAGAGATTCGGCCACATTGGGTACCTTGTACTGAAGGAGATGCATCGCAGAGGTATGGTTGCACACCTACCATCGATTGCAGAAATGAAGGAACCATGTGAAGCTTGCATGATGGGCAAGCAACAGAGGAAGGCGTTTCCACAAGAAAGCAAGAACAGGGCAAGCTATCCTCTAGAGTTGGTGCATGCTGACTTGTGCAAAAAAATGCCTACACTGGCCTTGGGCGGATCTTCCTACTTCATGTTACTTGTCGAAGACTATAGCAGGAAGGTGTGGGTGTACTTCCTTCACGATAAGGCTCAAGCTTTTGGTAAGTTCGAAGAATGGCTTCAGCTTGTTGAAATTGAAACAGGGAAGAAGATGAAGAAATTCAGGACAGACGGTGGTAGTGAGTTCACATCAATAGAGTTTGAAGATTTGTGCAAGAGTAAGGGAATCAAGCATCAAATCATAGTGGCACATACATCTTGAATTGAAGCTACACCAAGGCACTTGATGGAAAGACTCCACAAGAAGCCTACACTGGTAAAAAGCCTTGTGTTTTCCATTTCAAAGTATTTGGAAGTGAATGTTATGTACATGTTCTAGATAGGGAGAGAAACAAGCTTCAACCAAAAAGCATCAAATGTATCTCCCTAGGGTACAACGAAGATAAGAAGGCTTATAAGATTTATGACCCTGAGGCTAAGAAGATCATGGCGAGTCATGATGTGGTGTTTAAGGAGGAGCAGCCACATGCAGTGGAGGAGGAAAAGAGAGCTTCCACTTTATCATTAGGCAAAGAGGCAATCCACTATGAACTTGGACCAAGAGCTATCCCTTCTACACAAGAGAAGGAAGCATCATCTTCAAATGAGGAGTTTGAAAGTCACCAACCTGCCGACACCCAAGTGGAAAAGCCATTGACATGTTGGATGAGGTAGCTCTATGATTATGCAAACCCCATCCTACAGGCACTAGGACAAGTTGTAGATGGACTGAGGTGATCAGAGAGAATAGAGGAACAGAGATGGGCAAGTGCCCATATTGCAAACATAGCCTTGATGGCTGATCTCATTCAAGAAGAAGCAAAGGAACCAACGAATGTGGAAGAGGCACTCCATGATCCGAATTGGAGGGTTGCCATGCAAACAGAATACAACAATATCATGAAGAATGCTGATGGTACTCTAGAAAAGCATAAAGCAAGACTTGTTGTACATGGCTATTCACAAGTTGAAGGCATTGACTTTTGTGAATCATTTGCCCTGACTATAAGAATGACTACTATCTGAGTAGTACTAGCTGTGGCTGCACATAAGCGTTGGCCAGTCTATCACATGGATGCCAAATCAGCATTCCTGAATGGAGACATCAAGGAGGAGGTATATGTGTCTCAGCCACCAGGGTTTGAGGCTCCCCATTCAGAGAACAAGGTATGTAAGCTGAAGAAGGCATTATATGGGCTAAAACAAGCCCCTAGAGCATGGTACCAATGGATAGATAAGTATCTCTTGGACCTAGGTTTCAAAAGATGTGCTTCTGATGCTAACTTGTATGTTTTAAAGAGAGGAGGGAAGACAGTTGTGCTTGTACTCTATGTAGATGACCTTGTGATTACAAGAAATGATGATGCTCTTCTTCAACAAACAAAAGATGCCCTCATTTCAGAATTTGAAATGACAAACTTGGGCTTAATGCATTATTGCTTAGGTCTTGAAGTTTGGCAGGAACCATGGAAGATTTTTAGCTCTCAACAAAAGTATGCAAGGCAGATATTGAAGGCCTTTGACATGGAGGATTGCAAGGAAATTTATACACCTATGGAGGTCAACACAAAATTATCTATTGAAGATACTTCACCTCTAGTGGATATTGGAAGATACAAGAAATTAGTTGGAAGTCTCATTTACTTGTGCAATAGCAGACCAGACATCTCTTATGTTGTTGGAGTAGTAAGCATGCTCTCTAATAAGCCTTGACAAACTCATTGGAAGGCAAGCATGCGGATACTCAGGTATGTGAAAGGAACCACTGATTATGGTATTCTTTATGAAGAAGGATCATCTCTAGTCCGATAATGTGACTCAGATTGGGCAGGAGATATTGATACCAAATTTTTTTTTTCTAGATATTGCTTTTATTTAGGATCAGGGATTTTCTCTTGGATTAGTAAGAAGCAACCGACTGTAGCATTATCTTCTAGTGAAGTTGAGTACAAAGCTGCATGCGTTGCAACATGTGAAGCAGTATGGTTGGGGAGGATCTTATGGCACATAGGAATACAAGGAAAAGAGGCTATAGAGTTGAAGTGTGACAACCAAAGTTGCATGGCTCTCGCCAAAAATCCTGTTTTCCATGCACGTACCAAGCACATAGAAATCCATGATCACTATGTGTGTGAGTTGATTGAGGATGGGTTCATGGAGACAAGCTATTGTCCTACTGAAGAAAATGGAGCAGACATCTTCACCAAGGCTCTTGGGAGAGAGCAACTTCTTCGACACTTTCCAAAGCTTGGTATTGGACCAAGGAGGTAGTTCACCGTAGGGAGGACATTGAGGGGGGGTGTTAGATATGCTCAATACTCCACCCTCATGTGACCAAAAATGATCCATGGTGCTCTAAGTTGTAAGGCCCCCATTATGAGGAGAAGCCATTATGAGAGCCCAAACATTTGTGGAACTCTAACTTCCAAGTTAGATGAGGTCTATGTGTGACCGTTGATGGTTGTAGATGATCTTTGTGAGCCTAGCCATTACGTTAGGTAGGGCATAAAATTCTAGGCCATTGGGTTGCCATTTAAGGTGAAAATAAAGGCCCTGTGGCATCCTGCGATTTCCCCATAGAACCTTAATGGGGGGAGTGTAGAGGGGGGCTTGCCCCCTTCTGTGGGGTCCGGGGGGCCTATCCCCCCGGCCCGTAGGGTCGAGATGGTAGGACTTTTGGTCATGGAGATATTGTCGGATCGTATATTTTACCGACTATTTTATATCTCCGGACTACATTTATCTATACCGAACCACCTTGTAAAAGCTATATAAGCACGGCCCATGTTGAGCTTTACATAGCATTGCGCACTAGTAAGCCCTTCATCTAGAGACTGTCTAGATCACCATCTAAGCTCCACATTGGGAGCGCACGGGTGGACAACACCATCATTGTAATGCATTACACTTGGTGATATGAGAATTTGGGTTCTCTATTTCTCACTCTGCATCTATCTCAACTGTCTATTCTGCTGTGCTGTTATTTTCTTACAGTGATGTCATTATTTCTTCTGGCATTTTATGTCATGGGCTGTATAAACGCATAGACTATGCAAAAATTTGAATGATTCAGCATGTGCAGTTCAAGATTCTCAAGCTATCTCAGATGCAAGGCTTTGGCATGCATGCTTTGTTCATCTGAATTTTGCTAATTTGCTATGCCTACAGAAATCTGAAATAGTGTCCTCTCTACCCAAACTTGATGCACCTTCTAAACATGTTTGTGAAGGATATATTTTGAACAAAATGCAATGCTTCTTCTTCCTAAAAGGCGGTTCAATCCACGCTACTCATTAATTGTATCTTGATCATGGTGATGTCTATGATTCTATGCAAACACCTTCTTTTGAAAACTATCTTTACTTCATGAATTTTATTGATGATTTCTCTAGGCATGCATGGGTGTATCCATTGAAAGAAAAGTCTGAAGTGTTTATGTGCTTCAAATAATTTCTACTTAAGGCTAAAGTATATCACCATGTAATTTGGGCACCCTTCATTCTAATTAAGGGGGGAATACATGTCTTCTAATTTTAATGCATGTTTTGGCTGGACATGGGATAAAACATTAGTATACAATGTTGTATACACCTCAACAAAATGGAGTTGTTAAAAGAAAGAATAGGCATCTCATGGAGATGGCAAGGTGTATGGCCAAAAGTTGGGCTTTATCACATAGCGTCTAGCTTGAGGCTATTATGTATGCAACATATGTGTCCCATGAAAGCACTGAAATCTATCACTCCATATGAGTGTTGGCGTGGTTGCAAACTATTTAATGTTTCTCATCTCTATGTCTTTGATCGTCTAGAATATTCATTAGTGCCTAAACAACAAGGTAGAAAATTGGATGATAAAGCAGTGAAATGTATTTTTGTTGGGCATAGTTGTGAAAGAAAAGACTATCATCTGTATCATCAATATAGTAGAAACATTTTGATTAGTTGTGATGTTTTTTTTGTGGAAGATGCAATTCAACCATTACTTTCATGTACAAAGGAGACTTCATTTAGCTCTAGAGATATGTATGAAACTTCACTACCTCTTTTTACAGGTGGACAATCATTTATTGGTCCAAACAAGGCAAATTCTCAGCCTTTATAGGTTCCACATGATGATGCAGATAATTCCATTTCTGATGAAAATTTACATGATGCACTTGTTGATGAAAGAGCTCATATAGAGGAGGCAAAAAACATGCCTAAACGATGGGTGCACACTTTGAGAGATAACAAAATAGATGCATCTCTCTCATATCATACTAATTCAAACTCTCATAGTGATTCCTTTGCATCGGATTGCTATGGAATGGCTACCTCTAGTCTTTATGATGAGAATGAACCTCTTTTTTTTATGAAACACAAAATTTAGAAAATTGGATGGTTGCTATGCAATCAAAATATGATGCTATTATGAAGAATAGTACATAGTCTTTTAAATGGGAATACAAGCTAAAATGTAAGCAAAAGGTTATGCTCAAGAGAGAGACATTGTTTTAGATGAGACCTTTGCATCCACATGTCCAATGACCACCGTTCAAAGCATTTGTGCACTTCCAGCTCATCGTGGTTGGAATGTACATCAATTGGACATAAAAAATTACATTTTTGAATGGTGACTTACATGAAGAATTGTATGTAATTTGGCTCCATGGTTTTGTGCAAAAACGGCATGAAAACAAAATGTGCAGGCTAAAAAAGGCATTATATCATTTAAAGCAAGCACCATGTGCTTGGCATGAAAAGATACATGCCTACTTGATTGTACATGGTTTTGAGAACAATCCAATTGAGAGCACCTTATATGTTAAGCATGTAAATGATGTACTTCTTATCATTGTTGTTCTTCTTGATGACATACAACTCACTAGTGCTAATGAGAAGCATATTGCTGAATTTAAGGTTGATTTGCATGCCTCATTTGAGATGTCAAATTTGGAGCATTTGCATCATTATTTGGGCATTCAATTTATGCAAGTTGATGGGGAAATAGCTTTCTATCAAACAAAATGTATTGACACATTATTGCAGTGCTTTGGCCTTGAAGATTGCAAACCTATTGCCACTACATGGAAATAGGTTTATGGTTGAGTCTTAATGATGTTGGAGATGCATTTGACATTGTTCTCTATTAGCAAGATGTTGGATGCTTGATTTAATTATGCATAACTCGGCCTAATATTCAATTTGATGTCTCTCTAATGAGCATGTTTATGCATTGCCAAGGTTTCAAGCATTAGCAAGCTGTTCAACACATCTTTTGCTACTTGAGTGGTACCTACCTACTTGGATTGTTTTATCCCTTTTTTTTTTACTCAAAATAGGCCGGTTGCTATGATACTTGTGTGTCCACTAGTAGTTTTTGTGTCGTGCATGGAATCTCATGCATATCTTGGTTGAGCAAGAAGAAAACTATTGTGCCCGCTTCTAGTTGTGAGGCTAAGTATAGGGAAGCTTTCACAATGACTATTGAATGTGTGTGGGTCAGCTGCCTTTTGATTGATTTGGGTTTTGATCATTCTCCTGCCACCATCATCTTCACAGACAATTAGAGCTCATTCATAGTCGCAAGGAACCTTGTATTTCATGCTTGCACAAAGGACATTGAGGTTGCACTATCATTATGTCATGGAGAGGTTCTCTGTTGAAGAGATCAATTTGGCATATGTGCCCACACAAGATAACATTGTAGACTTTTCACAAAGGCTTTGCTTAGGGAGAAGTTTGAAGCTTTCGGCAAAGCTTTTGGCTTACTTACTTTTGTGGATTGATATCTTTCCACATAGCTTGACGCTTCCTTATACATGAGTGCTAGCTCCTTGTTCACCGCATCACTTCCAAGGGGATTTGTTGACATATTTTGATAGTGATGTGTGCGAAAACACTTAGGAATATTGGACCACTTTTTCCATCTTTAGGAGGTTTTTTACACCTAGCTTGTATATATGCCTATAGCCCTAATGGGTTACTTATTCTTGTACATTCACTTGGTGATTCATTCAATGTTTTGTTGTGCTCCAAGCTTCTTCTTCTTTCATCTGATTTCGCATACCTCAAACTCCAAGAGAATGTTAGGCACCAATTTGGTGATTCAAAAATCCCAAGAAGAACCCTTGAGTGACATTGAGAAAGAAACACAAGCCCTATGCACTCTTCTACAACGAGAGAGAGTGCCATCAATCATTAAACAAAGAGAAATCCATAAAAAAATGGGGTTCATGCAGGTATCCTTTCATTTGAATGATCCTTTGTTTTTAAATGGAAGTGGGAAGGAAGGCTTGGCATATATGACTTGTTAGAAAATGAAGTGGGTAATCTGAGCGGGACCTAAGAAGAGTATATACAAGCTCAAGAAGGCAACAATGCTCATGGGAAGGTTGAATGTACCTCATCTTCAGTTGAAGTAGGATAAGTCATGTATGTTCTATCAAAACAGGAAGAACTAGGCATTAGATTCTTCCACTATCATTATCTTAGAATCAAAAAGAGGGGGAAGTGGTGTTCGGGAGGAATAATGTTGAAATCTCTTGTTCTTGTAGAAAACACTAAGCTGAAGGAGATGAGGTGCAAGGTTTAGGATCAAGGTTACTGAGATATGTGATAGGCATGGTTTTGTAGACTATGAGAGAGGAATCACTTCTGACACATAGGAATTCATTGATATTATTCTTTGAGTGTTGGAACTATAGTGCAAGGGAGCACTATAGTTCATTTCTGACACATAGGAATTCATTGATATTATTCTTTGAGTGTTGGAACTATAGTGCAAGGGAGCACGTAAGAAAGAATTCGATAAACATAACAAGTAAGTTGAAATCAAGAGTTTCCCAAATTTTTAATATAAGGAATTGAAAAGTGTAAGATCAAGATTAGTGGGGAGAGAATGCATTGCATGAAATAGTAAAAGGTGGAGATAACCCTTGGGTACATGGCTATGGCCCTATCATGAGAGAGGAGTTGAAGAAGAGGAGGCGTGATAACATTCATCTCACGGCATTGTTGGGCATGTTTGGTGCAAGGGGATACTATTTCAAAAAGCCTTTCTAGGGTCTCTATTTTGAATTTTGTAATGGAGGACCTTAGCGGCTAACAAATGTGTGAGGTGCCATCCTAAACCAAGATCCCCCATCCACATGACACTCCATTGTTTGATATCTCTATGCATAGACAAGATAAAGCTAAAAAAGGAAAATAATAAAGAAAAAGAAGGTTCCACTACTTTCTAGGATAAGCCATGTACTTCATATTTTAGAATGTATGACATATATGTGGAGCTTTGCTCCTTCCTTTCTCTATGACTTTTTTATTTTCTTTCACGTCTCTATTTCATTTATGTCACTATATTGATTGTGGGAATTAAAACCGACAATATATTGTGCAAGGTAATGCTAGTGATGCTTTAACTTGAAGGTCCCATTTTTTTGTTTAGATAATTATAGTTTGCAAATATGGACTCAATCTCGACCCTGAAGCCACATAGGATTTATTTTCTCTTAATTTATTGATCATGAAATTAATTGGTTTGGTTAGAGCTCTATGCACCAATGGATCTTGTGTGTCACCCCCATATGAGTGGTAGTCCACTATGCAAGTGCTGACCACCCACACACAACCACTTACCCATGTCTATCTAATCACAAAAGACAAGGCCTCTCCATTGGGCTATCTATGTATGGATTTTGTGCTAGTTTGGGCCTTGACCTCATCCAACACAAATATACCTTGTATTCCCACATGTGGACTTTCCTAGATTTCCATTTTAAGATCTATTTTAAGAGCACATGAGTGGAAAATTCCATCATTGTTGGAATCATTTTTAGTAAGCAATATTACAATTCATGCTACATCTATTCACTTGCAATCATCTTTTTTGCATAATTTCTCTCTTTATGATTCATTGAGACAAGTGAGCTTCTTTCCATGAGCTTAATATGGATTGATGAAATTTAAGTATGATACCTTAATATTAGGTATTGATGTTCCTGGATCAATTTTTGATAGATCAATAATAATCCTTTAGAATCTTATGAGTAACTATTCTTGGTGTTACACATTGTTTTTTTTTAATTTGAAATCCCTCAAACCAATATTGATTTAGAGTAAAGTTTGGTTTATCTAACGAAACTTCATCTTTCCTATGTCAATCATAATTACTTATTTAGTAAACATTGGTAAAAAACACTTAGAGGATGACAAACACAAGTATTTGACTACCATGAGCCTCATGAAAAACCTCTAAGTGCCTAGAAACTCAATTACAAAGATCCCAAAAATGGCTTTTCAAGCCTTAGGAAATAGTGAAGTTGTTTAAAGAACCCATAATATTACATGGAAAAATCCTTAAGACTAATAGAATTTCAACATGCCTATATTTTTAACCATTGATAGATCCATCACTTGGTTACTTTCTAAGATGGAAACAACCTAAATTTGTTAAAAATCTTTGATAGATCCACCACTTGGCTAGTTTCTAAGATGGAAACAACCTAAAATTCTTAAACACCTTTGTTAAATCTACATACGCTTTTAGAACTCTTCTTAATCACAACTTTGAATTACGTTTGTAAGAAAATAATATTAAAATAATCTCCTTTGGTTTTGGTTTAATATAAATATTTTTTATATAAGGTGTTATACTAGGATTTTTCTAGATCCCTAATAGAGAGCATTCTTTCCAAGAAGTCATTTTCTTGAGTTCTAATCTAGCGTGAGCTTGCTTAACTGTGAGGTCTCCACAAGTTGATTTTACTACCCCAACACAAAAACTCATTGTGAAAGGCTTGTGAATTAAGCAACTTATGCAAGCCTCATTTTCAAAACAACAATTTTTTCACAAATAGCACTTACCATAAAAATTTTCCCCTTAAGCTAAGCTTGTTTTTGAATTGGTTCCCATGAGGGTTCACTCATGAATATCCATGAATAGCTTGTACCAAAGTCCCCATATTGTAAAGGAACTCAATATGACAACATATTTCCTTAAACACAATGTTAAAATTAGATTTCTTTAGATCACTTATGGAAATTAGATTTCCAAGGACATCATCCGTTTTTGTTTTTTCTAGCTTCTTAACCATATAGGGTTCCACAAATTCAATGTATCATACCACCACTCAAAATTGGTCGTGAAAGCCTTGTGAATTTGGAAACTTATGCAAGCCTCATATCCAACAAGAACTTCCATTCAGAATTTGGTCTTACACCAACATGATGGATGAAATTTTCTAGTTATTTCTTATCAATCCGCTTATTGTAGAAAAAACATTCATCTTCTTTGGGGTGAAAACTTACTTTAACCATCAAATTCTGATTATTTTGAGGTGGGCTGAATTTTAGTGTCCATTATAAAACTTATATAACAAGGGTATCAGTCAGATTACTTGCCTTCCCTTAACTTTAGGCAAGTTCAACCATGTGTTTTTGTATTAAGTGAAGGTACATAGTAACCTATTTTCTGGTTGTTCTTGGGTTTATTATGTATACCCAAAATGGGTGATTAGAACCATCCAACTTTTCCTCAATAACCAACATACAAAATACATCATTTCTTTTAGCCATGGCTAGTGAATATATACCTTTATGTAGAAAATTCACTATATCTCAAAAAAAATGAAAAGAAATACCCAATCAAGTTTGCTAGACATGTAATATACTTTGAGGGCTTGTAACAGCAAATAGAAAACTCTACATAAGTTTGGCAAAAAAGGAAGAAATTGTTTGCATAGTTGCTAAAATAGTATGGTCAAAAGCTGAAACGAGCTCAGATAAAAAATTTAATGGCACAAAGGAAAGTTCTTTTAAACTACTAATCATCCCAAGTATGCTCACCAATTTTCATGCAATTTTGAGATTGTGACCACAAGGGTGTCAACTATGCCCAGAACAAAGTGTTGACTTGCTTTGTTACCAATTGTTGGAGTTTCAAGACTATGGATGCATGCAAACAACATAAGGAAGACGAACAAGCTTGGAGCACAATACAACATTTACTGTATTACCAAGAAAATGTACAAAAGATAGGATTATACGTCTATGCAAGCTCGGTGCAAAAAAGCCTCCTAAAGAGGGAAAATTTTCCTAGGTGTTTTCACACATATCACTACCAAATTATATCAAAATTGATGATATTACAAGAAATTATCCTTTCTGTAGGACTATGGTAGCCGTACACTTCACATGGAAGTAGACACATATGTAAAAACACGTGAAGCATGCCAAAGAGCAAATAATCTATTAATAAGGGATCGAATGCCTTTATAACCAATGATTGAGGATGATCATTTTCTAAATGGGGAATAGATAGCATAAGACCATTTAGGCCCCAACTAAAGGTCCTCATGTGGAATATATCATAGTGGATAGTGATTATCTTACAAATTAGGTATAAGCAAAAGCTACCACCCAATTCTTGTTTTAAAATATGTTGGCATGCATTGGAGTTCCTATCAAAATAGTGATGGTAAACAAACACACTTCATTAATGAATTAATTGAGAAATTAAAAGGTGAATTTCTAATAGGACATAAGACATCAAGACATATCACCCCAAGCTAGTGGCCAAGTAGAGAGTACGAATAAGGTAATTTTCATTGTGTTAACCAAGTTTAAATAATCAAAGATCAGATTAGTATAAGAAACTACCCCATGCCATATGGGCATATCATGTTGCTTACAAGGTTTCAATGGGAATAACTCCTTCCAATGTAGTCTGTGGTCAAAATGTAATATTTCCAATTGATTTCTTAATAACCACTCTTTGTGTAGTCAAAGGTATAAATGTACAAGTCAAGAAATGTCTAATTAGTTGGAATCTCTATAGCAATTGCCAAAAAAAATCAATCAGGGGTAGTAATAGGCACCTACAAAGTTGGAAAAGGATTAAAACCTTATTATGATGCCCATATGAAAGATAAATATTTAGAAGAGGTGTTTTTTTTTTACTTCTACACACACTAAAGAAATATGCAAAGAAATTACAAATGAATGGATATAGATCCTTTGTGATTTAGAGGATATTGATTAGAGGAGTTTTGTATTTAACAAAAT
The DNA here is from genome assembly GCA_020310875.1 of Ceratopteris richardii. Taxonomy (NCBI): domain Eukaryota; kingdom Viridiplantae; phylum Streptophyta; class Polypodiopsida; order Polypodiales; family Pteridaceae; genus Ceratopteris; species Ceratopteris richardii. The sequence goes on along the minus strand of CM035420.1, from coordinate 175,606,225 downwards.
TGGAAGGAGATGTACTCCCAAATCACATCATCTAGAGTACAAAAGTGTTCACAACCATTAACTCAAGAAAATATGAGAAGCTCCACATGGAGAAACAAAGAAAAAAAACAATAAAAAAGGCATGCCCAAGAGTTCAGACGGGATCAAATTAAGAGAAATTAAGAAAGAAACATGTGCAAGTTAAAAGCTCAATTCTAGAATAGAATTGTTCTGAGAAATTCTAGTTTGTGGTTTAGAGCAATAAGAAATTTAGAAACAATTGAGAGATGGAAGCACACGTAAAAACAGGAACTAGAGGAGGAGAACCTTGATAGATCCTTGATAGATTTAGGAGCACCATGAAACATGTTGAGATTGAATTTGGATTTGAAATCCAAAGAAAGTTCTTTAGGAATAATACCTATATGGAAGTGTAGATAGGAGTGAAATATCATGCATAGGATAGGCCAACTCTCATTTTATTTGCATGGAAAGGTGATACATAAAACGCTCCTAATCTATGAGGATGAGATCTAAGAAACTCCTTAATCCTAGGTCACAAATGACTAAATTGATTCAAGCTATATGTCAAACTTTCAAGTGTTCATGTGATTTCCTATGTGTATGCATGAATTGTATATGTTCTATCTCACATTCTTGATCCATGCAATAAACATAGAGTCACTCCTATCATCTTGATTGCACATAACTTACCTATCACTCCAAATGCACAACCAATGATACAAATGGGAAGTGAAAATAAGAATCCAACAAGTTATACACCAATTATCACATTAGGAACCTGTTGATATATTTAGGTGGTGATGTGTGTGAACACACTAGGATCGTCGGGGCACTTTTTTCCCTTTTTAGGAAGTTTTTTTTCCTTGTTTAGGAGGTTTCTTTTCCTAGGCTTGTATATACATGTATAGCCCTAACGTGTTACTTATCTTTGTACATTCTAGTGGTAATACATTCAGTATTGTGTGTTGTGCTTCAAGCTTCTTGTTCTTCTTCCTTATGCTGTTTGGGTGCTTCCATAGATGTCTAACTCCAACAATTGGAATTAGAGCAGGTCGCTGCTTCATCTAAGGCATCGTCTACACCTCTCAGATCGCAGTCTCATAATCACACAAAATTTGCTGAGCATACTGAGGGTGTTTTAGAGATCAAAACAGCTTTGTTGTGTGGTGCCGAAATCACGATCTGAGTTCATTTGAGCCTCCGAACGCACTATCATAGTGCTTATGCAGGTTATTTTGTCTTTTTGTGCAAAAGATATATACAGGTTTCGGTTTGCCAGTATAAGCGTCTCAAAGTCTGTTATAGGTCTAGCAAAACTAATTTGGGTAGTTCTATTCAACTTTTTTAGATACAGTCATTTTTTTGCATCAAGGTATTTTGGTAAGTGGCCATGGCTGAAAGTAGTGATGTATTTCGTATGTTGGCTGTTGAGGATAAGTTGGATGGTACAAATTACCCATTGTGGAATTATATGATGTGTCATGTATTGGTCGCAAAAGGACTATGGAATATTGTGCAGGGTGTTGAAAGACGTCCTATTACACCTGCGAATACAGGTACTGAAGTTGATGCAGATGGCGTCGAAGATGTTGATATTATGCAAATTCCTATTCGTGTTGCGGTTTTCGGTGCACCTACTATAGAGCAAATTCATTGGGATGGAAGAGATGTTCAGGCACATGCATTGATAGCCTTATCTGTCAAACATGCCATTATCCCTCACATTCACTCTTGTAGAGTAGCTAAGAATGCTTGGGATACACTTACCACATTGTACTAGGCTAGGAATGAGGCTCGTGTTGCTTACGTCTGAAAACAGTTGGAGAGTGAGCACATGAATGAAAGTGATTCTATGGATAATTTTCTGACAAAGATCAAGGATTTAAAGGAACAATTGATTTCTACTCATGAAGTCCTTTCTGACAGTTCACTTGTGCATACTGTTTTGAATGCTCTTCCTGACTCATATCACAGTTTTGCTTCTACTCTTTGTTTGATGACGAAAGGCAATCCAAATGCCTTAACATTTGAAGAGTTAGTTTTTGTTTTGTTGCAGGAAGATGAGTCTAAGCAGAACATGTCTATTATGCATGTTGTAGATCAAGCTTTCATGGCTAGTTAGAAGGGCAAAGGAAAATGGAGCTCTTCTACTAGTAAGCGAAAATTTGCTAATTTTGCTCAATCAAAGAAGGAAGACAAAGTTGAGAAGAAATCAGGAAAACAGAAATTGTTTTGCAAATAATGTAAAGCAAATGATCATGTCATTAAGAGCTATCCAAAACTGGCTGCTAAAGAGGCAAAGAAAAAACAGGCCGCCATGGTTGTTGTAAAGGCCTGTACACCAAAAACAGAGTCTACTAATCTTGTGCAGGATGAAGAATGGGTGTTTACTACTGTTTGCAATTTTGACCCATCTTCTCATGAGCAGTGCATGTCTTTCGTAGACTCAAATGTTTGGTACTTTGATAATGGGGTGACCAAACATATTACCTCGCAGCGTAGGTTCTTCTCTTCACTCGAGCCTGCCCCTACAGGGAATACTGTTACATGCACCAACAACTTCTCTTATCCTGTTATGGGAGTTAGAAAGATAATTTTGACTACTACTGATGGTAGTTCTTTTACATTGTTAGATGCTCTATTTGTGCCAGGGATCAAGAAGAATTTGTTATTAGTTTCGGTGTTAGCCAAGATTGGTTTGGTTGTGAAATTTGTTGATGACAGATGTACAATTCATGATATGTCAAATGGCGATATGATTCTTGCTCCTGGCATTTTATCTCATGGGCTGTATAAGATCATAGATTATGAAAAATCTATGAATGATTCACCATGTGGAGTACATGATTCTCAGGCTATGTCAGATGCAAAGCTTTCACATGGACACTTTGATCATCTGAATTTTGCTAGTTTTCTATGCCTGCAAAAATCTGAAATGGTGTCCTCTTTGCCCAAACTTGAGGCACCTAGAAAGCATGTTTGTGAAGGCTATATTTTGTGCAAAATGCAGCGTTCCTCCTTTCCAAAAGATGGTTCAGTTCGGGCTACTCAAAAATTGCAGCTTGTACCTAGTGATGTATGTGGTCCTATGCAAACAGCTTCTTTTGGAAACTATCTTTACTTTGTGACTTCCATTGATGATTTTTCTAGGCATGCATGGGTATATCACTCAAAGCAAAGTCCAAAGTGTTTATGTGCTTCAAACAGTTTTTGGTTTTGGCTGAAAATCTATTAGCATGTAAAATGGGCACCCTCCATTTTGATCGAGGGGGGAATATATGTCTTCTAACTTTAATGCATTTTTGGTTGAAAATGGGATAAAACATCAATGTACAGTGCCGTATACACCTCAACAGAATGGAGTTACTGAATGGAAGAACAGGTCAGTCATGGATGTGGCGAGGTGTATGGTCAAGAGTTAGGCTTTACCACATAGTTTTTGGCGTGAGACTGTCATGTGTGCATCATATGTAATTAAGAGGTATCTCACTAAAGCATTGCAATCTATCACTCTATATGAGGCTTGACATGGTCGCAAGCTATCTATTGCTCATTTGCGCTTTTTTGGTTGTCTAGCATATGCATTAGTGCCAGAACAATATCACAAGAAATTAGATGATAAAGCAGTAAAATGTATTTTTGTTGGGTACAGTTCTGAAAGCAAAGGCTATTGTCTATATCATCCATAGACTAAACACATTTTGGTTAGCCCTGATGTTGTTTTTGTGGAAGATGCTATTCAGCCTTTACTTTCATGTATGAAGGAGACATCTGTTAGCTCCAAAGACATGTATGATACTTTGTTGCCTCTTTTTTATAGGTGGACATTCTAGTGCTGGTCTTAATGAGGCAACTTCTCAACCATTGCAGGTTTCATGTGATGATGCAAATCATTCCCTTTCTAATGCACATTTTCATGATGCACTGGTTGATGAGAGCACTGCTATTGAGGAGGCAAAAAACTATGCCAAAATGGCTAGTGCAGACTTTGCGTGACAACAAATTAGATGCACCTCTGTCATATCGTACTCATTCAGGCTCTCATAGTGCCTCTTTTGCATCAGATTGCTATGCTATGTGGCATCTAGTCTCTGTGATGAGATTGAACCTATTTCATTTGATGAAGCATAAAATTCTAAACATTGGATGGCTGCAATACAATCTGAATATGCTGCTATCATGAAAAATGGTACCTGGTCTTTATGTGACTTGCCTCTTGGAAAGAAGGCCATTGGCACTAAGTGGGTATACAAGCTCAAGCGTAAACCTAATGGCACAGTTGACAAGTATAAGGCTATGCTTGTTCCAAAGGGTTATGCACGTGAAAGAGGCATTGAGTTTGATGAACCTTTGCACTTACAGGCCGAATGACTACCGTTCATAGCATCTGTGCACTTACAGCTCATCATGATTGGAATCTACATTAGCTAGACATTAAAAAAACATTTCTGAATGGTGATTTGCATGAAGAAGTGTATGTTTTTGAGCCCTGTGGCTTTGTGTAGAAAGGGCATGAAAACTAGGTGTGCAGGTTAAAGAAGGCATTATATGGTTTAAAGCAAGCACCATGTGCTTGGTATGAAAAGATACATGCCTATCTGATTGCACATGGTTTTGAGAACAATCCAACTGAAAGCACCTTATATGTTAAGCGTGCTAATGATGTGCTTCTGATCATTGTTGTGTATGTTGATGACATGCTACTCACTTGTCCTCATGAGAAGCATATTGCTGATTTCAAGGTGGATTTGCATGCCTCATTTGAGATGTCTAATTTGGGGCATTTGCATCATTATTTGGGCAGTTTATGCACGTTGATGGTGGAATGAAATATATTGACACATTATTGCAATATTTGGGCCTTGCAGACTTTAAGCCTATTGCCACTCCTATGGAGACATGTTTACAATTGAGTCTTCATGATGCTAGAGATGCTTTTGATGTTGTTCTCTAGCAATAGGCTATTGGATGCTTCATTTACTTATGCATTACTCAGCCAGATATTCTGTTTGTTGTCTCATAGATGAGCAGGGTTATGCATTGCCCATGTGTCAAGCACTGGCAGGTGGTTAAGCGCATCTTTTGCTACTTGAGTGGTACCTGGCTCCTTGGATTGTTTTATCCCAAGGGGGGATCACTACTGCTAGATTTGCATGATTTTTTTGAGAGTGATTGGGTTGGTTGCTATGACACTCGTGTGTCCACTAGTGGTTTTTGCTTCACAACAATTGTTGAGTGTGTGTGGCTTAGATGCCTTATGGCTGATTTGGGTGTTGGTGAGTCCTCTGCCACCACCATCTTCACTGACAGTCAAAGCGCATTGGTAGTTGTGAGGAGCTCTATGTTCCATGCTCGCACTAAGCACACTGAGGTCATTATCATTATGTCAAGGAGAGATTCTCTGCGGGCTTACTTCATTTTCTAGATTGATTGCACATAGCTTGGAACTTCCTTATATGTGAGTGCTAGCTCCTTGTTCACCGAATCACTCCCAGGGGGAATTTGTTGATATATGTTGGTAGCGATGTATGTGAACACATTAGGACCACCGGGGCACTTTTTTCCCTCTAGGAGGGTTTTCCCCCAGTTTGTATATACACCTATAGCCCTAATGGGTTCTTATCTTTGTACATTCTAGTGGTAATACATTCAGTATTGTGGGTTGTGCTCCGAGCTTCTTCTTCTTCTTCCTTGTGTTGTTCGCATGCTTTCGCAGACGTATAACTCCAACATAACCCAATGCAAGTTGAAAGAACATACCACCAAAATGATCCTACAAAAGATGAAGCAATTGCAAATTCACATAGAATAGATTCTCCTTTCCAAGAGGCTGTTGGAAGCTTAGTGAGATTGAATCCTAAGTTTGATTCCTAAAAACAAATCTTTCAATAGAAGATTTCAAAAAGGATATAGTAAAAAAACCCTTTCCCTTGAGAAACCCAAACATATGAAGAAAAATCTAAAGTCCATGGTAAACTCTCAAGTAAAACCTTTTGGGAATACTTAACAACAGAGCCTTGCAAATCTAAGACACATATGGATTCCAAATAGGTTAGTCTTGACACAAATACATCAACATCAAAACTTGGTACCAATTAGGGATCAACCAAGTAAACAATTGAGTCCCTTAAATTCATAAAGGTAGAAGCAAGTATGAGATAAAAGAGAATTGAAACTAGTACGGAAATTCAAAGGCACTCAAAAAAGTATATTGGAATTGACCCCTCACTCAATCTTTTTTGTATCCTTCTCTCATCCTAAAAGCTATTACTTACAATTATTCAAAAAATGATGGTGTAGGAAGCCTCGATCTTTAATAGCACGTGCACTTAGCACAAAACCTCCTGATGCACCATGCATAACACCTACATCCATATGAATGCTTAAAGTCAATTATGGGCCATACACAAACACTTACTAGATTTCAGAGGCAAAAACCTATATTTTTTATAACCTTTTATATTTTGTGTGCATTAATCACAATAGTGGCACACCAATTAATAGATTGATGCTTGTGTTAAAAGTATCATATTTTGAGCATATAGATGGCTTCTACATCTAAGAATTTTGCACAAATTCGAGAAGGGGGATCCCAACATCCCAGATCTCCAAACTGGTTGAGAAAAGAGTTACCATCCTAGCGTATTATTGGATGGAAATCCAGAATCTCACAAGTTTCAAGACGTAATTGGAAAAAAAAAAAGCAATAAATGGTTTAAAAGAAATTTTAGCTTTTCCTATCATTCATATAGGTTATGAAAGATGTATATAATTAATGAGAACTTATGGAGAAAAGGAGATAGCAACAAGTGATATAAAAAAAATTAGTGGTCCACAATTTCCTTGGAAAATCCAAGGAAGTATAGATTTTGGATAGTCATGTTAGAGAAGCCTTACAAAGTCATGATAGGACCATAATTAAGAATGATAAAGAACAATAAAAAATCCAGAAACTAAAGGAGACCAAAATATTTTAATAGATCAATCAGTGAGACCTAGAACAAGACATTTCACAACTGTAAAATTAGGGTCATACCAATGCTAGCCATACAGATGATCATCTATGGTGCCAGTATGATCATTGGAAGATGCTTGGAAAAATGCGAAAAACTTGACATTGGAATATGCTCTAGAATAATGGTCAAAATAGGCACCGGTATAATCGTCAATATAGGTACCGATATTGCACAAGCACATACCAATGCTTTTTATCGATGATTATAATGGTGCCTATTCTGACATCGTCTTTTATAAACCAAGAGTTGACTCCCTTGCTTTTAACTCATAATCCGACTCCTCTATTTTGTCACTCGAATACATGTGCATACCTCCCCTCCATCTCAGCTGCACTCTACCCCCCCCCCCCCCCCCCCCCCTTTTTGCTTCTTGCCTCTCCCCTCACACACATCCACCCTCCCCCCCCCACACACATCTCTCTCTCTCTCTGCCCACATACACACACATCTCTCTCCACACACACACACATCTATCTCTGTCTCTCTATCTCTCTCTCTTGCATCTTGGTAAGTGATGCACTCCCTCACCCTCTCTATCTCTATTTCTTATTGTTTTTAGGTTTCCTAATTTTGATTTCATTTTTTTTTTGCAAGAGCTTTTGGGAAGTGATTTTTGGTTTGATAGGAGGAGAGGTTGATTGTACATACGTGATGAGTGTTCCCAAGTTACATCGATGGGAGTGATCTACGTCATGTGTGTACTATTTTGTTCTTTATTAGAGGGAGAGAGAGATTGAAATAGAGAGATACGGAGATATATATATATATATATATATATATATATATATATATATATATATATATATATATATATATATATATATATATATATATATATATATATATATATATATATATATATATATATAAAACCTTCATTGAGAGAGAGAGAGAGAGAGAGAGAGAGAGAGAGACAGAGAGAGAGAGACAGAGAGAGAGAGAGAAATGAAATGAAATGTTGGTTAATGTTCGAGAGAGAGAGAAATATTAAAAACATGATATTGTTGCAAAAAAAGAAAAAAAAAAACATACAAAAAACCTTAATTGATAGAGAAAGAGAAATGAAATGAAACATTGGTTAACATTTGAGAGAGAGACATTGAGAGAGAGAGAGGAGGGGAGAGAGAGAGAGAGAGAGAGAGAGAGAGAGAGAGAGAGAGAGAGAGAGAGAGAGAGAGAGAGAGAGAGAGAGAGAGAGAGGGAGAGAGAGAGAGAGAGAGAGAGAGAGAGAGAGAGAGAGAGAGAGAGAGAGAGGGAGAGAGAGAGGGAGAGAGGGAGAGAGAGGGAGAGGGAGAGAGAGAGAGAGAGAGAGAGAGAGAGAGAGAGAGAGAGAGAGAGAGAGAGAGAGAGAGAGAGAGAGAGAGAGAGAGAGAGAGAGAGAGAGAGAGAGAGAGAGAGAGAGAGAGAGAGGGAGAGGGGAGAGGGGGAGAGAGGGGGAGAGAGAGAGAGAGAGAGAGAGAGAGAGAGAGAGAGAGAGAGAGAGAGAGAGAGAGAGAGAGAGAGAGAGAGAGAGAGAGAGAGAGAGAGAGAGAGAGAGAGAGAGAGAGAGAGAGAGAGAGAGAGAGAGAGAGAGAGAGAGAGAGAGAGAGAGAGAGAGAGAGAGAGAGAGAGAGAGAGAGAGAAGGGGGGGAGGGAGGGGGAGAGAGAGAGAGGGGGGGGAGGGAGGGGTAGGGAGGGAGGGAAGGGGGGAGAGAGAGAGAGAGAGAGAGAGAGAGAGAGAGAGAGAGAGAGAGAGAGAGAGAGAGAGAGAGAGAGAGAGAGAGAGAGAGGGAGGAGAGAGAGAGAGATTGAAAGATATATATATATATATATATATATATATATATATATATATATATATATATATATATATATATATATATATATATATATATATATATATATATATATATATATATATATATATATATAAAACACATATTGATACAAGAAAAGAAAACAAAAAAGCGTACAAAAAACCTTCATTGATAGATAGAGAGAGAGAAATGAAATGAAACGTTGGTTAATGTTCGAGAGAGAGAAATATTAAAAACATGATATTGATGCAAAAAAGAAAAAAAACATACAAAAAACCTTAATTGATAGAGAGAGAGATGAAATGAAACATTGGTTAACATTTGAGAGAGAGATATTGAGAGAGAGAGAGAGCAGAGAGAGAGAGGGGAGCAAAAGAAAGATAGAGAGATAGAGAGCATAGAGAGAGATAGAGAAAGATAGAGAGAGAGGGATATGTCCAAACACCTCCACATGGTATCAAATGGCATCTTTTGATGTAGAGAAGAGAATGGCATGTCCTTGCACTTAGTGCAAGTATTAGATATTTCGTAAATCATGGATTTTTACTCAACATGTTCAAGAATATGGACCCTCTGCTTCGGATTGACTACGAAACCTATGCTTCTAGTCGCATGCTTTGGCTCGTGAATAGATCAACCCACACAACATTGCATTGTCTACCTCTTCTAGGCATAAGAGAACGACATGGGATGCAAAAGGACAAGCTTCTAGAAGCATGACAGAGAATGAATGCATGGAAGAAATGCTAAAGGCATTTCATGACATGGAAGAAGACCAGAATGATGGAGATGATGTTGTGGGTTCCATAGATACAATAGAATTGCCACGATAAGAACCTGACAAAGAACATCTAAACATGCAAAAACTAGCATGTTTACCACTCTACAATGCTACGAAGATATATGTTCTACATGCATCACTTGTGATGCTCAATGTTCAATCCATCTATGGATGGTCCCATGGTAGTGTCTCTAAATTGTTCAGGTAGAGTGGAATTGAAACTTTCATTGCTACATCAAAATAAGTTTATTTACTAATATCATTGTAATTGCTTATCCCTTGTAGACTTTTGAAAGATTAGTTTTTGCCATATGGTAATGACATGCCTCCAACTCGTGGGGACACAAAGAAGATTTTACAATCCATGGGTATGGACTACACAAAGATTCATGTCCATCCAAATGATTGCATTCTTTTCACAACGAATACAAGCACATCCACATAAGTCCAAAGTGTGGAGAGAAAAGGTTTAGGGAAGAACTTGTGGGTGAAGCAATTCTTGCAAAAGTTCTTTGCTACTTTCCTATCATCCCAAGAATCAAGAGCATGTTCAGATGCAAATCCCTAGCCTAGTTAATATCATATGCAAAGAGCACATCTACAAATGGTGTAATGTGAGTGCCTACTGATTCCAATGCTTGGAAATGTGTAGAATATATGTCTAGGCCTAGCTATGGATGGCATAAATCCATTTGGTTAACAGAGATCCTCATGGAGCACATGGACTCAATATTTGGTCAACTATAATATCCCACCATGGTTTCCCACAAAAAAGGGCCATTTGTTGTTCATCCTCATTGTGCCAGTTAGTAGTATACGGTCAAAAACATGTATATATACCTTGCAAGCATACTTATGTGGATGATGCATGACAATCCTGATTATGTGAATGTTTAGGTAATATCACTCAATTCTTCTTTTTGAATCTTGTTATGTTCATTGACCTAGGGCATCTTAGGGTGTTTTGTTTCATCCGACTTTATCAATTTTGGGTTAGAATGCATGTCCCCTATTAGATCATGACTGGAAGCACACTACTCGAAGGCTCTTTGGAAAAGTGTATATGAAGGACACTACTCGAAGGCTCTTTGGAAAAGTGTATATGAAGGACATCATAAATGACTTTTGCATTAGTCTAAACATTAAGTTCAACCAACATACCTGTACCGTGTATTACCTTACATAGAGCTATTTAAATGATAATTGAAACTCTACTTTGACATCAAATAGGTGGACAATGCCATCATTGTTGTACTTACGATTAGAGATTCAATTTTTAATTTCTATTATATCTATTCTATTCTCTTCTATTGCAATCATCTCTCTTTCATAATTTTTTTTTTTAATAAAGGAAGTTCGGCCTTAGCCTACTCTCTCGGACTTGAATTAAATAAAGGAAAAGTACAAAAGAAGGGGACTAGTGCCCATGGGATCCCCCGAATCCCACAAAGCGGGGGGAGCTTTTATAGAGAGTAGATGGCTTTACAAGAAAAAGGTTAATCACCCACTCATCACCCTCAAACGGGGCCCACATGGGTAAAATGTGTTCTTGATCAAAAGGAATACTTGATTATTCCTAAAAAAAGGGGGGGTTTCTTACAATTAGCGATTCTTTTGCCAAGGAGGAACAGTGAATACTCAATTGACAAGAGTTTCGAGCATTCTAGAGAGTCACGGAGCAGCTGCTCACTTCTCCCAGCAAACCTGACCTCCAACTGATATATTTTTGAAGAACCTCTCATCCCCATCATGTGGAGCCCACTTGGTTTTAAGCTTATTGTTGACATACTGTAGCTCTTTGTGATGTTTGAAGGGCGGAGGGGGGGGGGGGGGGTTCTTACAGTTAGCAATTCTTCTGTCGAGAAGGAAAAGGGACTTCTCGATCGACCACTCCTTGGGGGTATTGCCAAAGTTTTGAGCACATCTTTCTCGCCAAATCTTCCAAAGGATCTCTCCCCTAATCGCATTCCACAATGCCACCGAGCAATCGATCGCTTCACCAATGAGGGATTGCTTCCAATTGATTTGTTCTTGGAGTCCCAAAGAACAACCAAGGACCCTCCATAACCAAAGGGATTTAGGGCAAACAAAGAACAGGTGACCAATATCCTCTTTGCTATGGCAACATCACTTGCACCAGGGCAGAAACCCACAGATCTTGTTAGCTTTTGCATTGGTCCATATTCCACGGTGTAAAATTTGCCATAGGAGAACCGAATTTTTGTTTTCAATGAGAGGGTGCTAGATAGACATAAATTTCATATCCCATGGAAGTCATGTGTAGTTGAGAGACCATTTCTTGTTGAGACTGATGTGAATGTCATTGCAAGCTTTGACATATGGAAGCCTCGAGAGGCGATTACCATTATACCATTTAAGGCCCATTGGGTTCGGAGAGTCATGTCCCATAAGTAGTCGGATGTTAGATTGGTCCCAAGCATGGCATCTGCTCAATAAAACGTTCCACTCCTCGTATGTGATCGCAGTAGTAGGGTCAACGTCCTCAAAGTCCACCCATTTGTTCGTGTCCTATTTCCAGAGGTGCTTCCATTGTTTGAATCCCTTATTCCAGAGTCTCTTGGCACTCAAGACATTCCAAGGCTCCACGTTTCTCATGCCTTGGATCGGGAACCAAATAGAGTCGTTTTGTCTTATACCTGTAGCCCACTTCCAATCTTCATTGATTTTGATGTGAGGTTTGAATGTGTTCCAACTCAACCACAAGGATCTTACTAGGATTGATCCTTTGGGTGAGACCAGAATCGGAGAGAATAGGAGGGTGAGGATGTCAAGGTTTTTCCATCCAGGGTAGCCTACCAAAGTAATCGCGTTTGTGTTCCTAAAAATTAATGTGGCCCAAGAGGAATCTCTGTTGCACCATGCCTTAATCATCCACTTAGCCGCAAGTTTATTGGCCATGCTGCCAATGTCCATAATGCCCAGACCTCCATTCTCCTTTCGGCTAGTGCATATGGACCATTTGGTTTTAGGCACTCCCCTCCTGTTGTGGTCCCCGATCCAGAGAAAGTTCCTACAAGTACTTTCTAATTTCGCTAATTCTTGATTCTTCAGTCTCCAACAAGAAAGAAAGTATATGATTGAGGATATGAGGAACGTATTGATGACCATGGCCCGACCAGCAAGATTGATTTGCAAACCCCTCTAGTAGTTAAGTTTATTATTAAGTCTAGCGAGGACCCAAGCCCACCTTTGTTCCAGAGTAACACCAAATCCCAAGGGGATACCAAGAATGCAAACGACCTGACCTGATTGGATGCTTTGGCATCCTTGCAAAGTGAGGAGATTGGGTTGATTCCCTTTGATAGCCCTGAATGGAGTCTTGGTATGGTTAATTCTAGATCCAGAGGCCTCACAAAACGTGTCAAGGCACCACCAAAAGGTTTCCAAGCTGGCATCGTCATTGTGAACAAAGGCATTTGTGTCATCCGCAAATAGCATCATGGTCATTTGCCTAGAGTTATGTGGCAAAGTGATGCCTCTTATGTGACCAAGCACCATCTGTTGCTCCACAAGCCGGCTTAGTCCTTTAGTGGTGATGGCAAAGAGCAGCGGGGCCAACGGGCAACCTTGCCTGATGGATCGTTTTAGTTTGATTGCCTTTGAAAGTTTTCCGTTGACATTGACTTTGGTCGAAGCATTGCCAAGGAGAGTGGAGATCATCCTGAGGAATCTCTGACTACACCCGAGGTCTTTTAGCAATTGTAAAATATATTCCCATTCCAATCTGTCGTAGGCTTTGTCAAAGTCAATCTTGAGGAAGACAATGTCCTGATTAGATTCTTCAGCGAAGTCCAGACCTTCCCAGATATCAATAATGGCTTCCAATATTGACCTTCCCTTAATGAAGCTTTTTTGTTCTTTGCTAAGCCACTAGTCTAAATGACAAGATATCCTGTTGGAAATGACTTTAGCAAGAATCTTATATCCGGTTTGAAGCATTGTGATAGGTCTCTAGTTCTCAATTCTATTCGTCTCCCCTTTTTTATGTATAAGTTTGATGATGCCATTGTTGAGACAAGTGGGAAGGGCACCGAACTCGAGTGCCTCATACCAAACAAGACGTAAGGGGGTGGCCACCACATATTTGAATGATTTAAAGAATTCATTAGTGAGCCCATCAGGCCTCGGGCTCTTTCCGTTCGGAAGCAAATCGATAACTTCCAGGATCTCTTGTTCGGAAATGGAGGCATCAAGCAGAGCGCTCAAGTTGCGTGGGATTCTATGCAAGGAAGTTTGAGAGATGGTGGCCATGCAATCCCGCCTATGGGGGGAGAGGGGACATGCACTACCCAAGAGACTCGTGAAGTGTGCTTTGATAATGCCGATGTTTTCTTCTGCTGTTTTACATTCTGCCCCATCCTTGTCAAGCAGTAGCGGGATCTCCTCTCTAATTTGTTTTCTTCTCAGAATATTGCACATCTCTTTGGAAGGTCTATCTGCCTTACCAACCCACCATTCCTTAAAATAAATTTGAAGATTTCTCCTTTTGATCTCCTCCTCATATCTTAATCTTCCTTTGATATTTTGGAGTCCCTTCTGAGATTGAATCTTCCCTTTATTAACTTCTTCTTCGAGTCTTCGGTATAGGTTTTCTCTACGTCTTTGGCGGATGCTTTTGAGAGCCTTCATGGTCCTAATCAAGATCTGACGAGACTTTTCCATCGCGTTTCTCCAACACTTGGCTAGAGAGGTGCAGACGACAAAGGCCTCAAGACACGCGTTAGTGATTTCATGGCGGATAAAGGGGAGCAAAAAGCCAAATGGGCTGGCGTGAAACCAAGGTGCCTTGTGACTTTTAGATGGAGGGGAGAAGGTGAGTACCATTGGGTAATGGTCTGAGACGGTGAGGTTGATACATTTCATTAGGTGGGAGGACTGTTGAAGAATCACTCACGAATTTGACGTATAGACAGACATAAAGAAAAAAGAAAGATAAAGAGAAGCGGAATCAAATATTCAGAAAATCAAAAGCCTTAATGAAGGGACAAATTCACGACTGTTATGTACAGCGTAGAATATTGCAGAATTAGAATTTTGATAGAGTTTGTTACACTGAATCAAACTGTATATATAGAGAGAACGTGCATAAGAATAAGAGAGAGGGAAGTGCGAGCTAGAACGTGCGTGAGAAGAGCGTGCAATTTAAATAGAGCGCATATAGAGGTCAGAAGTAGTGAGAAGTTTTTTTAGAAGACACGAGAGATCGCGTATGTAAGCGAGTGAAGAGAGAGAGAGAAGTTTAGAAGATGCCAGAGATCGCGTATGTACAGATGAATAACAGAAACCTGAAATGTCAGGTATTCATCTGAGAGAGATGGTAGAAGAAACTACTCAGTGTAGGAGAGTTTCTATAGCTTGAGCAAGAAGAGGGCAAGCTAATTTGTACACATCTTCTCTAATAGAAAACACATGTTCATGTGGAAGTTTGCGCGCATTGTTCGTATGTGAAGAACTCTGAGTATTTTCGTGTTACGGTAGAAAGTTTGTTAACAGTTACAGTTCGTTCAGTACACGTGTCCCCCGGTACTCTCTCAGTAAACGAATGTCTCGGTCAAATTACAGTTATCTCAGTAAACGCATTTTCGATCAATTACTGTTATCTCAGTAAACGCATTTTTGGTCAGTTATAGTTTTATCAGTAAACGTGTTTTCCGGTAGAACAACGAAATATATCTCGCAGATTAAATTAAGGTTTTGTATGAGAGATAGCTTATCTTATAGCTAGACATCTCTACTATCAGTTCGTCAAGGATTTCGGTGAAATGGATATGTACACACAGTACAAAGTCTAACCGAAAAGAGACATTCTGAATCGGAGAAGTTTTTCTTAAACTTCAAAAAGTGTTCACTCAGTGAAGGAAGTTCACACATCACTTTGTTACTTCTTGTATACTCATTTGAAGTAATTACAAACAGAATAGGAGTTGATTCTGGTAAGATTCCGGTATAACTACGGTGTCAGTCTGATGACAGTCTGGTGAAGTTCCAGTGAATTTTTCAATAAATTCAAAACATAGTCTTATATGTTGAGTGTCAGTAACTGTGCTGAGCTACTGTTGATTATAGAGGTGTTTTAATATCACTCTAGTTTAGCATCTTTTCGATGGCGCCGCAATTTTTGCAGGCTTGACAAGGTTCAAGCCTTTGCCGCGACGGCCATCAATAAGTGGTCTCAGAGTCGTGAGATCACCAACAATTGGTATCAGAGCCGGATAACCACACAAGTGGTTACAGAACAAGAAAGATTCTGAAGAGCAGAAAGATTCTCAAAAAGTTCACCGGAAGTAACAGAAACAAGAAGATCATGGCAGATCATGTCCAAATTGATAAATTGGACAGAGATAATTATCCCGCATGGGTAATGCGCATGGAAGCCTTACTTATGAGTAAGGACTTAATGATATATGTGACGGGAGAAGAAAAGAAGCCGACTTTCGAAGATGATAGTCAACCAGAAAAAGAAGAATTAGAAGCCTTGAAGCTGTGGCAGAAGAAAGATGCAACGGCAAGAGCTTACATTTATAATACCGTTTCAGACCATCTACTACCGCACATTAGAGGTCTGGAGAAAGCGGAGGACATATGGAGTGCGTTGGAAGATCAATTCCAAAATACTACGAAAGCTAGGAAGGCTAGCTTATGGTCCAAATTCACAACGTTCAAAAAGAAGTCGAGTCAAAGCATTAGTGACTATGTTACTAAGATGAAGGATCTAGCAGATAGTCTTGGATCCGCAAATGAAGATGTCGAAGATCACAGATTGATAGCGCAAGTGCTCACAGGTTTGAGAGGAGATGAAAGGTGGAAACCCTTCGTACTCTCAACTGAACTATCTTTAAATCATTTTGTACCAGATTTAAATCGGTTGCTTGGTTTGATGCTCACATATGAGCAAGACCTGAAAGGAGATGCAAATAAAGGACAAAGTTCTACAATGTACATGAAGAACAAGAAGAAAGCAGACAAAGGTAAGTCAAAAGATGAAGAAGAGTCGAGTTCTCAGGCTTATTATGCACGAGGTAAAGGCACCGACAGAGGAAGAGCAAGAGGTTTTGGAAGAGGAAGAAGTAGCCAGAATAACAACAAGAAGGCTTGCTGGATCTGTGGACTAAGTAATCATTTGGCTCATGATTGCTGGCACAAACAACAAGGATCAAATCAAAATCAACACAGTAACAGCAGAGGTAGAAGCGGAAGATATCAGAGTAACTTTCAAAGAGGTAGACAGAATCAAAGAGGAGGCTATGGTAGAGGTGGAGCAAGAAGTTGGGGACAGAATCAATCCTACAACACCACCTACAACAACTACGCAAATGACACACACAATGAAAGTCATACATCATTGATGATGAACTCAATCAGCACATGAGATAACGAAGACCTAAAGGTATTTTACATTGATTCTGGATGTTCTAATCACTTGTCAGGAAATATAGAACTAATGTCAGAATTGGAGAAAGGTAGTTCTAGTCATACTGTTCAAACAGGTGACAATACGAGGCATAGTGTACATTCAATTGGAAAAGTGAAGTGTAAGAATGGAGCAGATTTGCTAACCAATGTTTTGTATGTTCCGACAATACCGAAAAATTTGATTAGCGTAGGACAGATAGTTGAGAAAGGTTTTCAGGTCAGAATTACAAATGAAGGAGTATTTGTAGAAGATCCCAAGAACGGATATAATCAGATCGTCTCTGGTAAGAAAGAAGGTAGACTCTTTACTTTAAGAGTACAAGGGAACATCGGCCAAGCGTTGCTCACACATGGTGAAAAGGTGATTACAGAACTTGATCTCTGGCATAAGAGATTAGGTCATTTTAATGAAAGAGGAATAAAAGCTATGATTACGAATCAGTCAGTACTGGGATTACCGAATGTACAGAACCAACATATGATTCACAAGTGCGAAGCATGTCAAATGGGAAAAGCCCACAGGTTACCTTTCCAGAAGAAAGGATTTAAACATGATGGAGTACTCGAACTCATACATACAAATGTATGGGGTCCAACAAAAGAAGGATCAATCAACGGATCGAGGTATTATGTTCTATTCATTGATGATGCTACATGATGGATAAGTCTTTATGTTTTGAAAGAGAAATCAAAAGTGTTTGGAGCTTTCAGGCATTTTCATGCATATGCTGAAAGACTCACAGGCCGAAAACTTAAAAGACTAAGGTCTGATGGAGGGGGAGAATACTTCTCCCGAGAGTTCAATGATTATCTTTGGAATGCAGGTATTAAGAGAGAAATAACCTGCAGGTATACACCACAACAAAATGGTGTAGCAGAAAGAAGAAACCGAACTCTAGTTGAGTTTGCACGAGCTATGCTAAAAGAAAAGGATTGTCCAAACTATCTCTGGGCTGAAGCCGTAAATACAGCTACATACTTGGTAAACAGATTACCGTGTACAGCTTTAGATGGAATGACCCCTTATGAAGCTTGGTGGGGAAAGAAACCAACACTTGACCATTGCAAAGTGTTTGGATCAGTAGCTTATGCTTATGTACCATCACAACTCAGACATAAGCTTGAACCAAAAGCAGAGAAATATGTGTTCATCGGATATGATGAAAAGCAGTTGGGCTACAGGTTATGGAGTCCTCTAACAAAACAGTTTACTGTTTCTAGAGATGTTACATTTGATGAACAGAAAAGCTGGTATACAGATCAGAATCATACAACGGAAGAATTTGAAGACGAGGTAAGAAGAAAAGAGAAAGGGAAATCAATTGTACAGGTGAATAGAGATGAAGACTATATGTAGGCAAGTACGTCCAGGATCGGATCAGGTATGAGAAATGAAGATGAACAGGGATTTGATGAAGATGTGTATTCAGATACACATAAAGAGTTTCAACCAAGAAGGTCAAACACGTTAAGGAGACAACCAGAAAGGTATTCCTATGATACTTCGTATATAACTCAGAAAAATTATGCATATATGGTCAAAGATGATGAAGAACCTCAGAACTATGATGAAGCTAAAGGCAAGAAGCAATGGGAAGAAGCAATGGAAGAAGAGTTCAGCGCACTGGAGGAGAACAAGACATGGGAACTTGTTCGGAAACCAAATGGTAAGAAAGTGATTGGAAATAAATGGGTTTTCAAAGTTAAGAAGCTTGCAGATGGAAGGATAGCCAGACACAAAGCTAGACTGGTTATCAAGGGCTATGCTCAGACGCATGGCATAGATTATGACGAGACGTTTAGTCCAGTGGCAAAGATGTCAACCATAAGGACAGTGATTGCTATAACAACATCAAAAGGATGGAAGCTAAGTCAGCTAGATATAAAGAACGCATTTCTGAATGGATACATATCAGATGAAGTCTACATGGAACAACCGGAAGGGTTTGTAAGTTCCAGATACCCAAACTTTGTTTGCAGATTAAGAAAAGCACTTTACGGACTGAAGCAAGCTCCAAGAGCTTGGAATTACAGGCTTGTGAAATATCTCAATGAACTTGGATACCAAAGTTCGAAAGCAGATGCAAGTTTACTCATCAAGAGAACAGAAGAAGGTATGATCTACATTTGCATTTATGTAGACGACATTATAATCACAGGTACTTCAGATGAAGGAATTAAAGAAGTAAAGAGATTACTCGAAAAGGAGTTTCAGATTAGTGACCTAGGAAAGTTGTCATACTTTCTAGGAATGGAAATCACATACACAGATCATGGTGTATATGTTACGCAAGAAAGGTATCTCCTAAACTTACTAAAGAAGTTTAATATGGAGAATTGCAGAGAAGCTTCAACACCGCTTGAAGTAAATCATAAACTCAGCAAATATAGTGGTGCAGAGTTTAAAGATATGAGGAAGCATCAATCGTTAGTGGGAAGATTAATCTACGCTACACTAACACGACCGGATCTTAGCTATGCAGTGGGAGTTCTCTCACAGTTCATGCATTGTCCGAAGGATCAACATTGGGTTGCAGGACAGAGAGTTCTTAGATATATCAAAAGAACTATAAAAGAAGGATTATATTATCCTTTTACGTCAGATATACAGCTGAGAGCATTTAGTGACTCAAATTGGGCAGGAAGTAAAGATGACAGAAGATCAACACATGGGTATATGATATACCTAGGAGATAAGCTAGTAAGCTGGTGTTCGAAGAAACAACACACAGTGGCGTTATCGTCAACAAAAGCAGAATATAAAGGACTTGTAGAAGCAGCTAAAAAAGTAATATGGATGCAGACCTTGTTCAAAAGCATGGGTATTGATCAAGGTATAACTATCATACATGGAGATAATATGAGCTCGCTGTATCTTGTAGCAAATCCAGTATTTCATGCAAGAACAAAGCACATAGAAATTCAGTATCATTTCCTAAGGGAAAAGGTAATGGAGAAGGAGATAGAAATAATATACACTCCGACAAAAGATCAAATTGCAGATATTCTGACAAAGAGCTTGGATGGAACAAAGACAAGCAGATTCAAGGAAATGGCAGGTATAAAAGAAAGGAAAATATATGAGAGACAGGAAGAGTCAAATTAGTGATTGAGGGGGAGCTGTTGAAGAATCACTCACGAATTTGACGTATAGACAGACATAAAGAAAAAAGAAAGATAAAGAGAAGCGGAATCAAATATTCAGAAAATCAAAAGCCTTAATGAAGGGACAAATTCACGACCGTTATGTACAGCGCAGAATATTGCAGAATCAGAGTTTTGATAGAGTTCGTTACACCGAATCAAACTGTATATATAGAGAGAACGTGCATAAGAATAAGAGAGAGGGAAGTGCGATCTAGAACGTGCGTGAGAAGAGCGTGCAGTTTAAATAGAGCGCATATAGAGGTCAGAAGTAGTGAGAAGTTTTTTCAGAAGACGCCAGAGATCACATACGTAAGCGAGTGAAGAGAGAGAGAGAAGTTTAGAAGGCGCCAGAGATCGCGTATGTACAGATGAATAACAGAAACTTGAAATGTCAGGTATTCATCTGAGAGAGATGGTAGAAGAAACTACTCAGTGTAGGAGAGTTTCTATAGCTTGAGCAAGAAGAGGCCAAGCTAATTTGTACACATCTTCTCTAATAGAAAACACATGTTCATGTGGAAGTTTGCGCGCACTGTTCGTATGTGAAGAACTCTGAGTATTTTCATGTTATGGTAGAAAGTTCGTTAACAGTTATAGTTTGTTCAGTACACGTGTCCCCCGGTACTCTCTCAGTAAACGAATGTCTCGGTCAATTACAGTTATCTCAGTAAACACATTTTCGGTCAATTACACTTATCTTAGTAAACGCATTTTCGGTCAGTTAAATTTTTATCAGTAAACGTGTTTTCCGATAGAACAACGAAGTATATCTCGTAGAATAAATTAAGGTTTTGTGTGAGAGATAGCTTATCTTATAGCTAGACATCTCTACTATCAGTTCATCAAGGATTTCAGTGAAATGGATATGTACACATAGTACAAAGTCTAACCGAAAAGAGACATTCTGAACTGGAGAAGTTTTTCTTAAACTTTAGAAAGTGTTCACTCAGTGAAGGAAGTTCACGCATCACTTCCTTACTTCTTGTATACTCATTTGAAGTAATTACAAACAGAATAGGAGTTGATTCCGGTAAGATTTTGATATAACTACGGTGTCAGTCTGATGACAGTCCGGTGAAGTTCCAGTGAATTTTTCAGTAAATTCAAAACGCAGTCTTATATGTTGAGTGATAGTAACTATGCTGAGCTACTGCTGATTATAGAGGCGTTCTAATATCACTCTAGCTTAGCATCTTTTCGGTGGCGCGGCGATTTTTGCAGCCTTGACAAGGTTCAAGCCTTTGCCGCGACGGCCATCAATAAGTGGTCTCAGAGTCGTGAGATCACCAACAAGGACCCCATTGATGGATGAGATTCTGTGAAATGTAGCTTCTGTTGAGTCTCGCTTTCCTCAAGTCCTCACCCAATTGAAGATTGGACCAAGAAAAGCCATTTGGGTCCTTGACTTCGACCAGATCCAGAAACAGTTTGGTTTGGTCGCATGTGTCTTTCTCTTGGTCATCAATGATACAACCCTTGTTGTTCCACCTATCAGAGGGGTCCTCCACCATATTGAAGTCACCACAAATCATGACATTATGAGAAAACACGTCCAAGGAGGACCAAGTATCGATCCTTGTAGCATCCTCATTTGGAGCATACATAGAAATCAGGGAGAATTGGAAGGGGGTGCTGAATGTAACCGCCAACCACCTATGGTTTCTGTTTTCGCTCGTGTAGTCAAGCTTATTAGCCCAGAGGTGATTGATACCAATGGCAGTTCCACCAGAACCACGTTGATGGGTTGTGGAAAACCACACATGGGACTGAGAGAGTCCCTTAAGTCTTTTTTGTAGGTCTTCTCCTTTTATTTTGATCTCCTGAAGACAGATGAAGTCCGGGTTTAAGCTTATGTTGCGGAGCCATTGACCAATAATGGTGGCTCTTGTGGGGTCAGTTAGTCCCCTAATGTTTACTGAAGCGATGATCATTTTCTTGCACTTCCCTCATTCTGAGGGTGGGACTTCTCTTTTTTCCTCTGGAGTCTTCTTTCTTTCTTAACGGGGGATGGTCCCGACCATGCATCTTCGATTTGAGGGGGCTTTTCCAAGGCATACCTACGAATTGTTTTCCCTTGCAGGAAGCCTCCTGTGGGGGAGAAGGAGAGGCCGTTTCCGGTATTGTTGTTCCAATGATGGAACTTTCACTGTCCATATTGTCCTCATTACTTGTGGTGAATCCATCTTCTTTGCTAGTTGTGTAGTCCTATTGATTGACCACAATCGAGGGGGGGCACTCCAAGGGTAAGTTACTTGTGCTCGCTAAGTCTCGGGTCCCTCCCGGAAATCAAGCTCATTAATCTCCTTCTCGAGGTTGCAGTATAAGTTATTGAGTGACTTTTCTGGAGTGCCGGACTTCTCTAAATGTCTCCTTGGGCTTGAGCTTCTCTTAGGGATAGCTTTTCTTCTTCTTCTAACCTCTGTAAACCCTTTTGAGTCAGTTTCTGGGATTCGATCATCCTTGTCTTTCTCTTCAACTATTGGGCCGACTTACTTCCCCTTGAGTGTTTGGGCTTTGCTGGCTGTTTCTTGCTTATTCTTCTGCTTCAAGGGGCAATCTTTTATTCGATGGCCTTGTTGACCACATTGAAAGTAGGCATTGGGCAGATTTTTAAAAGAGATCTCCTGAACCCAAGATTCCCCTTCACCCAAGTTGACACTAATCTTCGAGGGGAGAGGCCTGCACAGGTCTCCTTCCACACACATTTGAGGATGCCACCGGGCATTAAACGCATGTTTTGTGCCCTCATAAATGAAACCCCCAACACCTCCACGCGAGGCCAGCAGCTTGCCAATCGGAGAGACAATATCCCACAAAAAGCCGTAAAGGAAGTAAGGGAGATTGGGGAGCTCAACCCAGAGAGGGTAACGAAGGGGTTTAGAGTTGTCGGGCACAAAATCAGGGGCCCATTTGAAGAGGCACAGAGTGGCACGCCCGGCTTGCCAAAACCCAACACTGAGGGCCTGGAGTGCGATTTCTTCTCTCTTTCATAATTGCTTTGTTATAATATCAAAGCTTTATTCTTTATAGTTAGAAAGAGATTATTTTTTAATCTACAAGTACATTGATTTGGTAACTGAGTGATGGCTTCATCCTCTTCATTTTCTTGCATCATTATTTCTATTGCTCCAATTCACATTTGTCCACTTTTCTTCATTGAAGGAAAGCTTGACATAATAAAATGCACTCTATGAAAGTCCAAAATCTTGGCCATTTTGAACTCTTATGAGTTTATTGATAATTTCATGGATTTAATAGGACTCAATCTTAAGCCATTTATGACGAACGATCCAAAAAACCCATGGGTAAGATTAGATGGAATGTAAATGCATTATATGAAAATTTTTATCATTATAAGCGATTTTGTGCTTACTTTAGTTCAACACACCACTAAAGTTCACAAATCTTGTAGCATATCGGCTCACCAATATGCAACTAAGAATCAAGCTTGAATCCAAACCCTTGAGGATCACCTATAAAATGAGAAACAGTCAAAATTTTATAAGTTTGATTACTTCATTAAGAAAATTGGACATTTACAAGAACAACTAGATACCACTAGCATTGAAATAACAATTCCAAGTATTGACTTGAGGGTTTTTCTAAATTCTACCTAGATAATATT
This sequence comes from Ceratopteris richardii, assembly GCA_020310875.1. Lineage (NCBI taxonomy): Eukaryota > Viridiplantae > Streptophyta > Polypodiopsida > Polypodiales > Pteridaceae > Ceratopteris > Ceratopteris richardii. The sequence goes on along the minus strand of CM035420.1, from coordinate 175,582,423 downwards.
AAGGTTCAATGATATCTGATTAGATCCCCTCCGTCCCCGCCCCTTTCTCATTTTTAAAGAGTTTTTTGCAATGGTGCTGGAAGAGAAAATGATAATGAAGGTTCAAATTACACTATATTCTCAACTAATAAATAATGATTGTAGAAAAAAAAAGCTAATGATAGGAATGACATTGCCATAAAATCCACCTAAAAAGTATGGAATTGAGAAACAAGTTAGATCTTAAAATATAGGTTTCCATAAAGGAGGCATGAACGTCTACTTAAGCCCGTGTTGATGAACCTTGATATTAGATATTCTACCATCTGTTCAACAAGAATGAAATCAAAAGACAACTCATCGCTCCACACATGCCTCAAGAAAATGGTGTATATACAATTGGGAAGAAGGCTTCATACATAAGCTCTTCTTCATCCCAAAGATTTTCTCATTCTTGATGTTCAAGTGCCGCCATTTATTCTATACATAAAATCAACAAAATCTATTGTAGGGGTTAAAAAGATGATTTTCCATCGTAATCAAAAATTATTTTCTTCAAGCATGTAGTACATTTGATTCAAAACAAAGTTTTTAGCATAAGCTTTGGCAAGGTGATTAATTAAAACAAATTTTTTCGTTGCAACAGTGTCATTTGTTGCAATTCGAGCTATTGCTTGAACAATGCAAATTTTTGAATTTTTTGGTCGAAATAATATAAAAAAAGGACAATTATTTATTTTTGAAATCTTCCCTCTTCACTTTTTGTACTATCAAGGACTTGATGCACGGTTGTTCTTTAATTAGCTAACTTTGCTTCTCTATCTTTTCACTCTTTTTATCAATTTCTCATTTTTCTTTTAGAAATTGTATTAATATTCAGGTTGACTTTGAGTCTTTTAGGAGGATTGCCATCAATTTCTCATTTTGTTCCTTGAGTCACTACAAGTCCAAATGCTATTATTCAATTTTTCTCTATAAAATGCTTATTTCTTCTTAATTCGGTCTTCATGTACATTGCCTCATCTACCACTGCTTTACTTTTAGCTAGATCTTCTTCCATAGTGTTGAGTTCATGCTTTCAAACTTTGTTTTTCTTGTTTCTAACCTCAGAATCCCTAATTTTTTTCTCCTTTAGGTCATTGTCCAAAGTTTGAAATCTTTCTTTTATGAGTAACAACTGGTCTTCAAATGTACAGATGGTTTCTTTATATCCAATTATCTTTTTATGCCACTCTTCGTCTTCTTCTTTGTCCTAATGTATGGGAACTTGAATATCTTGTTGATCTATAGTAGACAACCTAAGTAGAAGTGAGATAGGACCTTTAATATTTACATCATGAGGTTGTAAACACGTTTCTCCATTGGAAGTTCTTACGGTGCCTATAGTTGGTGCCTAAGAGATTGTGAGTAGGCTTGCTCTAAATGGACTTAAAGAGAAATGATGATGAGTATATGGACTAAAGGGGATAAGACAGCGGATTCCCTTGAAACCTAAAATTGTTTAGGCCCCAATTACCAATCCTTCTAACGGGTTGTGGTTCCCCTTGAAACCTAAAATTGTTTAGACCCCAATTACCAATCCTTCTAACGGGTTGTGGTTGTGGCTTGGTCCATCAGATTAATATCTACATCAATCTAAACATTGTTGGGAGAATGAAAAGAAAGAACATGGATTGGTGAATATCTTTTTCTAATTGGAGCCACTTCTTGAGTACTGGTCGTTGGTACAACGTCATGTGAATTATTTCATGGTTCTAAGGCGTTTAGAGAAATAATTGCTTGCTCAATGCGATTTGATATATCATGAATAGATGACATCATCATAAGGCTTACCAGGTTGGTTATCAATCCGATTGATAGGAATTGAGCTTAGATTTAGTAGTACTTGGGTCAAGAATTGATCCAGTTCTATGAAGTGCACATTGATTGTGACCATGATTGTTGATATATTTAGGTAGTGATGTGTGTGCACTCACTAGGATAGCCGTGGCACTTTTTCCCTCTTTAGGAGGTTTTTTCCCGTGGCTTGTATATACGCCTATTGCCCTAACGGGCTACTTATCTTTGTACATTCTCTAGTAATACATTCAGTATTGTGTGTTGTGCTCCAAGCTTCTTCTTCTTCCTTGTGCTGTTCGCATGCTTCCACAGACGTCTAACTTCAACAAATCGTATCAGAGTAGGTCGTCGCTTCATCTAGGGTGCCGTCAACGCTCCTCCAATTGCAGTCTCAGAATCGCACGAATTTTGGTGAGCATACTCAGCGTGTTTTCGAGATCAAAACAGCTTCGTTTTGTGGTGTCGAAATTGCGATTTGAGCTCGTTTCCACCTTCGAACGCACTATCGCAATGCTTGTGCATGCTATCCCATATTTTTGTGCCAAAGGTATATACCAATTTTTGTGCGCCAGTATAAGCATCTCAAAGTCTGCTACAGGTCTAGTGGAATTCGTCTGGGCAGTTCTATTCAACTTTTTGAGATACAAGCAATTTTCTGCATCAAGGTATTTTAGTCACCGGCCATGGCTAAAAGCAGTGATGTATTCTGTATGTTGGCTGTTGAGGATAAGTTGGATGGTACCAACTACCCGTTATGAGCTTTATGATGCGACGTGTGTTGGTTGCAAAAGGACTGTGGAACATTGTGCAGGGTGTCCAAAAACGTCCTATCACACCTACAACTCTTACAACTGCAGGTACTGAAGGTGATGCAGAAGGTGTCGAAGATGATGATATTCTGCATATTCTTGTTCGTGCTATAGTTTCTGTTGCACCTAGTGCAGAGCAGATTCGCTAGGATGGCAGAGATGCCCAGGCACATGCATTGATCGCTTTGTCTATCAAACATGCCATTATTCCTCACATTTGCTCTTGTAGAATAGTTAAGGATGCTTGGGATACACTTACCACATTGTACCAAGCTAGGAATGAGGCTCGTGTTGCTTACCTCCGAAAATAGTTGGACAGTGAGCACATGAATGAAAGTGATTCTATGGACAATTTCCTAACGAAGATCAAAGACTTGAAGGAACAGTTGATTTTTGTTGATGAGGTTATACCAGATAGCTCACTTGTGCAGACCGTTCTGAATGGTCTTCCTGATTCATATCAGAGTTTTGCTTCTACTCTTCGGTTGATGATGAAAGGCTATCCAAATGCCTTATCATTTGAGGAGTTAGTCTCTGTTCTGTTGTAAGAAGATCAGTCCAGGTAGAACAGGTCCATTATGCAAGTTGCAGATCAAGCTTTCCTGGCTAGTTAGAAGGGCAAAGGAAAATGGAGCTCTTCAATTAGTAAGTAGAAAACTGCTAATTCTGCATATTCGAAGAAGGAAGATAAAGATGAGAAGAAATCAAAAAAGCAGAAATTGTTTTGTAAGTACTGTAAAGGGAATGATCATATCGTAAAGAACTGTCCAAAACTGGCTGCTAAAGAGGCAAAGAAGAAAGAGGCTGGAATTGTTGTTGCAAAGGCCTCTACACCAAAAACAGAGTCTGCCAATCTTGTGCAGGAAGAAGAATGGGCATTTACTACTGTCTGCAGTTTTGACCCATCTTCTCATGTGCAGTGCATGTCTGCAGTAGACTCAGATGTTTATTTTGACAGTGGGGCGACCAAACATGTTACCTCGCAGCGTAGTTTCTTCTCTTCACTCGAGCCTACCCTTATAGGGAAAACTGTTACATGCACCAACAACTCCTCTTATCCTGTTATGGGAGTTGGTAAGATCATTTTGACTACTGCTGGTGGTAGTTCTTTCACTTTGTCAGATGCTTCATTTGTGCCAGGGATCAAGAAGAACCTTTTATCAGTTTCTGCATTAGCCAAGATTGGCTTGGTTGTGAAATTTATTGATGAAAGGTGTATAGTTCATGATCCATCAAATGGCGATGTGATTATTGCTTCTGGCATTTTATGTCGTGAGCTGTATAAGCTCATAGACTATGAAAGATCTGTAAATGATTTGGCATGTGCAGTAAATGATTCTCAGGCTATGTCAGATGCAAAGCTTTGGCATGCATGCTTTGGTCATCTGAATTTTGCTACTTTGCTATGCCTGCAGAAATCGGAAATGGTGTCCTCTTGGCCCAAACTTGAGGCACGTGGAAAACATGTTTGTGAAGGCTGTATTTTGGGCGAAATGCAGCGTTCGTCCTTTCCAAAAGATGGTTCAGTTCGGGCTACTCAGAAATTGTAGCTTGTACATAGTGATGTATGTGGTCCTATGCAGACACCCTCTTTTTGGAATTATCTTTACTTTGTGACTTTCATCGATGATTTTTCCAAGCATGCATGGGTATATCCATTGAAGGCAAAGTCCGAAGTGTTCATGTGCTTCAAACAATTTTTGGTTTTGGCTGAAAATTTGTCAGCATGTAAAATGGGCACCCTCCGTTCTGATCGAGGGGGGGAATATATGCCTTATGATTTTAATGTATTTCTGGCTGAATGTGGGATAAAACATCAGTGTATAGTGTCGTATACACCTCAACAGAATGGAGTTGCTGAACGAAAGAACAGGTCACTCATGGAGATGGCGAGGTGTATGGTCAAGAGTCAGGCTTTACCACATAGGATCCTTGTTGTGGGGTTTGCATGATGTAGTTTTGCAAGAGGTCGTGTGTGAGGGTGTGCTCCATGATGCGAATGACTCCTATGAGATCAACTTCGAGTTTTTCCCAGTCTATCACCTGAGGTTCATTGGGAGGTGGAAGTCGATAGTGTGTTGAATAAACAAGTTGTTCACAAGCAAATAATTGAAGTAGATGCATAGGCCGGATGATAAAAACTTGAGAAGGGTACTCCCAGAAGCCCGTCATGAACATCTCTTCAAAATTCATTTTATAACATGCATGTAAATACTTTATACGGCAGTGCCATGCATAGCATACCCGTAGCAAAGGCATAGTGCTCATTTCATAGGCGAGGTCTTGGCTTCCATGCTCAAAGCTTGGGGTATTGACATGTGGTGCCTTGATGCACCGAAAGATCTTGAAAACTATTTGCATCATATTAAAGATCTTGATGGTCATGTATGCGACAATGTCGTCCATGCAGTGTAACCGGGGGAGCCATTGGTGGATATTTGCCATCATATATCCAACGATTGGGGGCTCATGTGGTGGTGCTAGATAGGGGTAGTTTAGCCGATCCTGGCATTGCTTGTTATTTTGAAACTTGATGGAAAATTCCTTCCAAGAGCAGCATCATGGCATAGGACCCTAGCACAAATTGTACTTCAGGTGTAGTGGTGCTTTTGTCGAAGTGTGCATCATCTCCGGGTATTCTAGTAACAGCTCCATGTGCTATTTTGGCTCAAAAAGTTTTCCTTTCTTGGCTTCAAGAGGCAGGTCTTTGGGCTCAAATTGTGTAGCATGAGTTGGTTTCTTTCCCGTTTCTTTTTTAATAGCTAATTGATACTCTGCCATGTATAGAAAGTATGGTTTGTACTGAAGCTCATTAATGGAGACGTACCTGTAGGGCAAAATAGGGAAATTGTAATATTCGTTCCTCGATCATGGACATGGCATGTAGTTGTGCTTCGATACCTGCACAGTAGTCTTACCAAGTTCTTCCACTTACTTGAGGCATGCGGGAATCGGAAGTTCAAATGTGTCTTGGACTTCTGTCGTGACACGTTCGCCTGGGATTTGTTGTGATTTGTAGGCCTCTTCGTATGTGTCCTCCACCGGTATCGAGACGGTTTCTTCTTCAGTATCAATTTTGGGTGGGGAATCTTGCCTCAGAGGCTCTGATTGAGCTACAATTTGTGCTTGAAGATCAATGACACGAGCCCCTAAAGTGGTTAGTTTGTCGAAGATTTATGGGGGGTGACTTCAAGAACTGGTTAGGGCTGTGCAGGTTCCTTCAATAGTAAGGCTCTATGATCTGCCTGCAACTTCTAATATTCTTTGTTCATTTTGTCATAGTCTTCGAGTAATCGCACATGATCTTCCAATAATACTTGCATTGTTTCGGAGGGGGCTACCTTGAATCGGCTCGAACTTAATTTTTCATATGGTTGATCCATTGCCACTTCGAAGTTCTTGTGATTCTGCTCTTGTAGCCTTTGATTGTCTTATTTGGCTGCTCCGAGATGGCATCTTAATAGCCCCATATTGCATATGAGCATGGTGTTCCGTACTGTCTGAATGTAAAAGGTTTTCTACATCTATGAGGGCTTCTTTAGTCTTCTATTCTGATTCTAACTCTAACGAGTGGAAAGCCTCACATAATTCCTGATTGTGTGCGTTCAGGGAAGCGTTCTTGATGGTTAAATAATTTAACTGCACCTATAGCTGTGTAGTAGTCTATAGCAATGTCTGGTAATTGCTTCCGAGAGATGCAAATTCTTCTCTAACTTGAGTCAACAAGCAAACATGTGATGGAATGTAGTGTCAATGGTGCATGATAATAACAATGGAGTGGTGTGTGAGGATGATGCTACTGCGGGTGTAGATGTAGGGGGAAAGGGGAATGGGAGGATGGATGCAGTGGTGACTGAAGAAAATTGTGCTGTTCGGAGATGTGGTGGTGAAGTGGTGGGTGTGAGTGGCAGTGTTGTAGGTGGTGAAATCTCCATGTCATTCGACGTGGAATCTAGTGCACTAACTATGAAGAGTGGTGTGATGGTGGGTGCATGAGTGGGTGTGAAAACGGGGTTTACAAAGGAGGAGGATTATATGACCTGTTGGGTGTCACGGATGGTTTGAAGTAGAGGAGAAGGTAAAGGTGATATGGTAGGATGGGGAGGTGACACTGGGGAGAAGGTCATGGGGGGTGGAAATGGAAACACAGGCTTGGGAGGGAGAGGAAAGGATGGGTTGAGGAACGGAATAATTGGTGTGGGTGGAATTAGGGTTGATGTACTAGGGGTAAAGGTGTCGGGTATTGCTTGGGTGACTGGAGGTGTTATGGCTTCTGCTGCGGCAATTACTATGAATGAGGATACGGGAGGTGAGCGAGGGTGGATAGGGGAAGTTGAATGTACAGGTGAAGGAGGAGTTTCAGGAGGAGGGGAGGTGATCTCAATGGGGGTGGCCTATAGGGAGGTTGCTGGTCGGGGTGGGGAGTCGATGATGACTATCCAAGTGCCCCCCTTGGTTTCCAAACCCCACCTATGGGTCCACCTCAATTTATCCTATCTAAATATTAACGAGCCCTAGAGCTCAAAAAATGGACTTCGAATGAAAAAGTTATGAACGTTCAGGCTCTCGGGGGTTAAAACTTGTAGATAGGTTTTTCTCCAATTGTGAGCTATGGGGACTCAAATGTGCTTGATCACCCAAAAATTCACTTAAAATAGGCCTTGAATTTGCCAAAAATCAAAACCCTAAATTTGGAATTTTAGGCGAGCAATTGCAATAGTCCGAAATAATGGTGATGGTCTAGGACCGTCACGATGGTCTAGGACCGTCACGATGGTCTAGGACCGTCACGATGGTCTAGGACCGTCACGATGGTCTAGGACCGTCACGATGGTCTAGGACCGTCATGATGGTCTAGGACCATCACGATGGTCTAGGACCGTCACGATGGTCCAAGTGAACCGTCGTGATGGCACCATCAAGATGGTCCAAAAGTGTGAAGCATCACGATTCAATGATCCATTGCGATGGTCCAAATTGATTGAGCAGTCATGAGGGTCCGATGAACCGTCGCGATGGCATACCTGTATCGTCGCGATGGCATACCTGTATCGTCGCGATGGTCTAAATTGTGTGAGTCGTCGTGATGGTCTAGTGACTTGTCGTGATGGTCTGACTTGGGGAGGGGTCGCGATGGTCTAACGAACCATCACGATGGTCTAGTGACCCATCGTGATGGTTAAGTGAGCCATTGCAATGGATCAAATGACACGTGGCAAGTGGGTTGTCATGGTGGCTTGAGCCAATCGCAATGGCATGGGGTTGGCTGGATCGTCGCGATGGTCCAAGTCACCATCAGGATGGTCCAAGTGAACGGTCATGATGGTCCAACTGAGCCGTCACGATGGCGTGAGCCAATCGCGATGGTGCGACACAATCGCGATGGCATGAGCTCGTCGCGATGGTCGACCAAAGTATGAATTTTTCAACTCTGTTTCTGGATAACTATGTGTGCAAGTGTGCTCTATGCCGTGGTATTGACAAATCTAGCAGAAATTTGACATTCTCACCTTTTCAGAGCTTCCCTATTGTACTGGAGTGCTTTACCTGCAAGAAAACTCAAACACACACACACATGTGCAAGCTCAATAGCTCTCTCTCTCTCTCTTGCATGCGCAAGTGAGGGAAATGAGGAGGATAGGTGGATATGGTGAAATTTTAGATCTTTTTTGGAGTGGAAGAAGATGATGCGGTGATGAAGGAGGAGTGTAGGCGGGGTGAAAAGCACTAAAAACTATGCAAAAAAAACAACAAAAATCTGAAATAATTACCTTCTAATGCCGATTCTTGATATACTCTTACCATCAAGCGTTCGTCTTAGAACTCGATCCTCGACAATGGCACTAAAATTTGTTGTAGCTCAAGTGTAAGCATCACCTACTTTACTTGTCAATCCATGGAAGAGATAGGAGTGATATGAAGATCGTGAACACAAGAAGTAGTGAGAGTGAAGGTGAGAAGCATGAACATGCACACACACACAAGGAAGAGACAAGCAAGACAGAATGGAAGATAGAATGTAGACTCTATTGCTCAATAACACTCTTACAAGCTCAAACTAGCTCTAAGCTCTTCTCAACTCATACAAGCTAACACTAACCAACATGAACCAACCTCAAAATGAGCTCTCTAGCTCTTTTTATATATTCTAAAGTAGCTTTGATCGGTTTCACATCTAGTGTCCAACATAGTTAAAAAATAGGTTCTAGGGGTTGTTTGCAGGTCTAAATAAGATCTAAAAATTACCAAAATTGATAGGCTCGTTCTACTTAAGCTCCTCAAGCTCAAGGACTCCTCAGCTTATAGAAAATGGAGCTAATAATTACAAAAGTGGATGTTTTATGATACATATGGTATAAAAGTGATGAAAATCACTGTTTAGTGTTTTGAAAAAGTAATATCAAGTATACTTCTTTGAGAAAAATTGAATGCCTGACTCCCCACGACTCTTTGTAGTCTGCCTCTACATGCTTCCTCTACGTCTATGCCTTTGGCTACTGCCAACAATCACTTTGATTAAATGATGCTCTTACTCTCCAATGTGAGTATCACGTCACATACATTCTTTCTTTGGTACACTTATTTAATATCTTTCATTTTTTCACTCCTAAAATGTGGTTATAGACTGGACCTAACAATAACATAGAAAAAATTTCATGCGCATTATTAGTGGGTCAAAGAAATAATAATATGATTAACTAGTGTATGTTCTTTTGAGAGACGTTTCGCTTTTATGAAACTTCAAATGAATCTTTTCACAAACAATCGTACCTAAGAAGAAATACTATGATTGGATGAGACCACCTTCACATATGTATGTGCCAATACTTACACACACACACAAAGGAAGTTACCAATCTTTTCAAACTTCAATAGAAAGTTTCACAAGCATTCATTACTACATCACACCCATATTGCAGCATTCGCATTATTGTACCATTTCAGGAGGGCAAGAAGGATATTTGAATCATGTTAACTCAATCATTCTTATATATGTCTATTCCTTTTTTTTTCAAATCATGCTCAAGAAGGTACTCTTCCTTGAATTTCCACACATAAATGAAGTTCATTATGATATTTCCCCTATCTTTTGGTGTGTTTGAGCATTCTTATATGTCTTTTTTTGGTGCATTATGATACACTTTATACACCTTCCGTTCATATAAATTGTGTTTGCATACTAAATGCAACACACCTAGAAACTTTTTCTAGTGTGGGAGCCCATCGCCTCTCTAACATTCTCTATTACGTTTGGATGGTACTTGCATGTTTAGCCTGGTTACTCAACGAGTCATGCTACAAAGTAGTTGTATGGGCTGGAGGTCCATGAGTGTCCCCAACTCATCTATGCTTCTAGCTAACTACTTGATCTAGTTTGAGGGTCCTTCAGACACTCTTCCAAACATAGGTACTCTTTGAACAGGAGAAAAAGAGGTGCCCGATTTCTTCCTTCCCACTAAAACATCTCTTACACCACACAGGCACCATGAATTTTGTTGGATCTAGCATTGGTTTATAGATACCACGATAAAAAAATTGCCATAAAAGGACTGAATTTTGTTGGATCTAGCATTGGTTTATAGATACCACGATAAAAAAATTGCCATAAAAGGACCGCGTTCTTATGTTCCAACAGTGGGTGCCAATGCTCTCTATGATAAATTTTTGTGGACTTACGACGTAAACCATCAGAATGACAGACGCATGGAACATCATGAGACGGTTTTTTCCCGCTGAACCTTGACTTTTTACTACGTGAGTCCCACTGCTATAGTGTGCATCTGTGAACGCAGCCTTCCGTCGTCAAGTTCCAACTGAGCGTAATTCATCTATGGGTGGCAATCCTTAGGAGAGCAGGCGAAGCATTTCTGGTTTGGAGTCACCTTCATCGCTTGTCTCAGGAGGAAGGAGCTGCCGTAGAGGAGAGATAGAGGGACTTGCACGCAATGCGTCACGTTTGACAGCGTCCGCGGAAGCTGAGTTCAGTGCACGCTATGTCCCCTACCTGCTTCTGAAGAATTAGAGTCTTAGAAGCAGATGTTCTTATAAGGAAAATGAAGTTCGTGTAAGTGGGATAAAGAGAGAGACACTAACTGAAACGTCAGAACCAGAAGACAAACTTTTTTCTGCTTGTAGCTATGAGTCAATGGACGGCTCAAGGCGTTCGCAAGTATTGTCTCCTCCACCTGGCTCTTCGTCTTTCGATGTTTGGGTTCTTATTCAGATCCACTGTTGCTGAACGTGTAAGTTGTAGTTTCAAGTTTCATGCGCAGAGAGAGAGAGAGAGAGAGAGAGAGAGAGAGAGAGAGAGAGAGAGAGAGAGAGAGAGAGAGAGAGAGAGAGAGAGAGAGAGAGAGAGAGAGAGAGAGAGAGAGAGAGAGAGAGAGAGAGAGAGAGAGAGAGAGAGAGAGATGCTGCTCTGCATATTAGTTTTCCTCCATGAACATGTCTACAAGGCGCCTAGGCATGGCTTGATGTATATGCGTTTCTACTTTTTTATGTGCAAGCTGATCACCCTGTTTGATCGGGTCCAATGCGGACTCGATGCGTTCTGAAATAAGCGTATGCAAAGTACGTCTTTGGAATGGTTTTGCTTTTGAAATTTACAGTGGATCAACCATGGGGGAGGTATACTCAATCATAGGAGTGCAATGCAGAGCGAGATTAGTGGATCTTCAGTGGCACGACTCACACTGAAATGGAAGTTCCAGACAGGTTTTGATGTGTCTGCAACACCATCCATTGCAGGGAGGGGTGTATATTTTCCAGGGTGGGACGGCAACCTTTACTCCCTGAATGCTGACACTGGGGAGGTGCTGTGGAAGAGGAACCTGACCGAGATCGTTGGCAAGCACACTTTCTCTAGAACTACCCCCGTCATTTACAAACATCTTCTGCTCGTGGGGCTGTATGGTCCATCTGTTGTCCTTGCATTCAACCGCTACTGTGGCAGTTTAGTATGGAAATCTGAGCCCCTTGACAACTCAACCTTCTCAGTCATTACAATGTCAGGAACACCATTCGAAGGGTAAAAGTCGAAGCTCCCCATTTGCTTTATCGCATAGATATCCACCACTTTATCATCTCTATCAATCTGTGAATTTGAAAGTCATCTGTTCATTTATTGTAGCTTCTTTTATGTGGGCGTGTCTTCCAATGAAGAGTTTGTTCCGACATGTTGCACATTCCAAGGGAGCTTTCAAAAGCTAAGGCTAAGGGATGGTCGGGTGATGTGGAAGACTTCTATGTTGCCTCCTGACTCGGGATTCTATGGAGCGGCAGTCTGGGGAAGTAGCCCTCCAATTGATGTGATAAGAAGGCTGATTTTCATAGGAACAGGTTTGAGAGTAAACCTTTAAACGCTTGTGAAGCTCATTATCTTTATATTTGTTTCGCATTACGTGATTTGAAGGGATGACATTTTCCTTGCAAATGCAATTTCCACTCTGTTCTCAACCTCGTTTACCAGTCCCTTTACTTATCAGTATCGTTGCGCAAGACATAATTTGAGGCTAATTTCCCATTCATCTTTCAAATGTCCTAGTTTTTATCTGTTCGATCACATGGGCAAACCTCTTCATTTTTCAATGGTTTGATTTTCATTAATCATGCATTATTTTCTTACAAGTAACAGAGAACACAGAATATGTCTTTCTTTAGTCTATCGGTGACTGCAAAATGTACTATGCTCATGGAGGGGTGACAACTCATGAGCTCAGATTTTCATTTTATATGTGACTAGTTGACAGGTGTTTGTACACTTAATAACTGTGCCCTTCTTGCTCTAAGTTTTCCTGTTTTTGCTTCTCATCTGTGATAGGCTTCATAATGACTGAGTTAAATCTGCATCTTTGAAGCAATGACAGTAACTCATTTCGCAGAATTTCTGATGAGTTCTTCCTTTAAGTTCATGCTCGTTCATCTGTGTGCATCTGTGAGGGGGGAGGGGTATGTGTGAGAGCATGTTCCTATCATTAGTTTTACAGTTAGTGTTGTGTACCGATGATGGTAGTGACCTTGTCATAGTATTTCATCAATACTATGCATACTGGAGTTGATGGCTAGTATTCAATATTGTATTTGACTCCCATGAGCATATAACTGTACTTTTCTTTCTGGGTGAATTCGAGTTTTATCCCAAGTTCTTTCTCTGGAGAATGTTTGGCCTTAGATGCGAGCATTTAATGATCATAAAACTAGCCAGATTTCTTATCATGAGTAGTAAGTTTTTTTCCGCAGGAGCACCATTTGTTTGAGTTTAGCCATACTCCGCACCCACTATTGAGAATCAGTGATTCAGGTGGATTCAAGGGTGAATTTGACATTTTTTGGGACTCGAATTTTATATACTTACACCAAGTGCTAAAAATTGAGAGAATAATGGCAGCATCTCATTATTTTTTGTCTTTATTCACATGAATGCTAATGTACATGTAAAACTTCCAAGTATAATGAAATACCTTTTCTTTTTTACATAATATAAGGGAATAATTATCAAGTCCCTGAGTCTGTGGAGCAATGTGAACGTGATCGTGCAAACAACACAAGGCCTGATTCTCCAGATCCATGCCTTGTGGATGGCGTTCATGAGGATTCCATGCTGGCAATTGATATTGACAATGGAAAGATCATCTGGAGTAGGCAACTGCAGGGCTATGATGTGTGGACTCTACCTTGTAAGCTCTCATCCCAGAATCCCAATTGCCCATCTATTTTGGGACCAGACTATGACTTTGGAGAAGCACCGATGCTTTTGGACATGGATTACGAATGCTCCAGCTCCACAAATGCCAGTTGCAGAAGACAATGCTTAGTAATTAGTGGCCAGAAGAGTGGAGTCGTTTGGGCTCTTGACTGTGATACTGGTGATGTTGTCTGGTCTACGGTAAGGCACATCCTTGTGCAATCAAGTAATTGTTGTGGTATAATATCCGTTTCTAAGGCACATTACAAATATGAGTAAGATATCAAATTGATTTTCATGCATGCACTATAAAGGAATGCTGTTTTCAATATAGATAACCCTTACATATTTTGGTGTGCTACCATCATCAATCAGATCATTGCAGATTTGTACATTGATTCTTTCCTGAGTAGTTTCATCAAGCCGTTATATTGTTATAGTCCATGATAGTATTCATCAAGATTGCACTCATGCTTACCTTCATCACCTTAGGTTTCATGTGCATGTAATTGTTGTATAGCACATTGCATAAATTCAGTGATCATTCACAAACATATTTATCCACTTGGTTCTTCTGAACTGATTCGATGCATGCTGATGTTGTTTCTTCATACCTTTCATAAGTACCACAACTTTTTAATACTAAATGACTGTGTACAATGGCAGGCTGCAGGACCAGGTGGAAATTTTGGAGGAGCATCTTGGGGGGCGAGTACAGATGGGGAGAGAGTCTACACAAACATTATAAATAGTAATGCAAAGAACTTTACTCTGATGCCCAGCAGGAAAGTGACACTAGGAGGTGGGTGGGTGGCTATGGATGCAAGAACTGGGAAGATAGTGTGGAGTACAGCAGAACCTAATGGAGCACGGGCATTTGGGCCTATGAGTGTAGCACCTGGACTGGTCTTTGCTGGATCATCAACTTCACAAGGGGAGCTATATGCTCTCAATGCCTCATCTGGTTCTATACTTTGGAAATACCCTACCGGTGCTGCCATTTATGGTGGTTACTCAATATCCTCCCGTTGCATATATGGAGGTAATGGCTACACAAATATTCCAGGTATAGGCAAGCATGGAACGAACTTCTATGCTTTTTGTATTGATGAAGAGATTCCTTTTCATGCCAGTAGTGTTATGTGAGCTTACACAAAATCCATTGCTAATTTTAACCATAAAACCTTTGTTTATCTGTATAATTTTTTCATTGTGAATTCGAAAGAATCAACAATATCATCACCTGATGAGTCCTTATATTTGATAGTTTCCAAGCATAATGTCCAAAATTCTCATGGACGAAATTAGAATAAAGTCTTTCTTTTGTTATAGTAAAAATTATACATACACATATACATGTACACATGTGCGACCATTAATTCCAATATCTAAATGCATACACGCATATGTAGTATCTGATGAAAAGTCCATATATCAAGCTTTGGAATATGGAACATGATTCATGGTATCATGGTCCTAAAAACATCAAGGAGAGTTGCACTAATTGATTGATCATTAGTCCACAAGCTGATATTGCTCACTTTATCTTCTTTTTTTCTAAAATTATTTCTGATGAAAACATGAGAAATAGGCCTTGTGTGTGCCCATTAAGGTTCAACTCCCAAGCGGTTGGTTAGTAGTCGAAAGAAGATGCATCCTTGCAGACCTCATATATGAATATGAATGGATTCATCCATGCATACGTACCTGTATGCATACGTACATGCATAACTATCATTTTTTGTGATTTGATAACTTGGTGCTTTTGATTGATTTATTTTATGATTTATTATTTCTATTATCTCTCTTTTAATTTGCATGTGTTCGCTAGGGGTGATTGAATTAGCTAGAAATATAGGACTATTGGAGCCTTTCATAAGGGGATTCGATGATACTTATAGGGGTACTAATATATTAACAATAAGACTACATACATCCTCCATTGGCCGATTCCGGTCTACTTTAGAAACACAATGATTGTAACGTCTTGCTAGTTATTTGTTACAACTACCTCATTAATTGTTGAAAATAAAAATTGATATAAGGAATGTCTTCATATGGTGGGACTCAATTTTAAAGTTTTAACCACTTCTTAATATGGCATAAGTTTTCCCCCTATCAACACTTCTATTTGAAGGTCAGATTTTGATAAAATTATGTACACTACACAATGTTTTTGTTATAACATGCAATCTAAGAATTGTTTCTCAGGTCTAGAGCCAAGGGGGGGGGGGGTGTATTCAAAATGTTTAGATGTTAATGTAGGAATATTATTCATACCTCCCTTTCCAAGCGTGTTACAATATCAAAGCTTTACTTTTTATAGTTAGAAAGAGATTATTTTTTAATCTACAAGTACATTGATTTGGTAACTTTGTGATGGCTTCATCATCTTCATTTCCTGGCATCATTGGTTTTATTGCACCAATTCACATTTCTCCACTTGTCTTCATTGAATGGAAGCTTGACATAATAAAATGCACTCTATGGACGTCCAAAATCTTGGCCATTTTTAACTCTTATGAGTTTATTGATAACGTCATGGATATAATAGGAATCAATCTTAAGCCATTTACGATGAATGATCCAAAAAAACCATGGGTAAGATTAGATGGAATGTAAATGCATTATATGAAATTTTTATCATTATAAGCGATTTTGTGCTTACTTTAGTTCAACACACCACTAAAGTTCACGAATCTTCTAGCATATCGGCTCACCAATATGTGAACAATATCAAACTTGAATCCAAACCCTTGAGGATCACCTATAAAATGAGAAACACACAGAATTTTATAAGTTTGATTAATTCATTAAGAGTATTGGACATTTACAAGAACAACTAGATACCACTAAAATTGAATTAACAATTCCAAGTATTGACCTAAGCGTTCTTCTAAATTCTACCTAGACAATATTATGGCTAAATCATAGCTCTCAACACTCTAATTAGCTCCCCTCCCTCCCTGCTCCCCTTTTCTCACTTTTAAAGAGCTTTTTGCAATGGTGCTGGAAGAGAAAACGATAATCAAGGTTCAAATTACACTACATTCTCAACTAGTACAAATGGGAAATGCTCTTTGGGTAGCTGAGTGAAGAAGAAGAGAAGAAGAAGCTCATTGGAAATGATTATTATTATTATCATGAGAAGAAGCATCATGCCATTAATGATTGTAGAAAAAGCAAGCTAATGATATGAGTGACATTGCCAAATCCACCTAGAAGAATACGGAATTGACAAACAATATAGATCTTAAAATATAGGTTTCCATAGAGGAGGCACGAGCATCTAGCTAAGCCCGTGTTGATGAACCTTGATATTGCATAGTGTACCATCTTTCCAACAATAATGAAATCAAAAGACAACTCATCATTCCACACACCCCTCAAGAAAATGGTGTTCTTTTTTGGAAGTTTGGTCACCAACCTACTCTTCTAATTATGCTCGAAAATAGAAAGAAAAATCATGCACATTGGGGACCCCATGTTTCCCCCTCTTTTTAGAGGTTAACGTCTGATCGTTTGTAGGTTTTGAACCCTAGGCCTTCAGTATATGGGCACAAGGTGTTTACCATCACACCATACATCTTTGACAAATGGTGCTATTTGAAAGATGAAATAGGATAATTAAAATGACACATTGTGTATCCTAAATGCTTAGGTTATGAAACAAATTCATTTTGGGGAAAGTTAATCATTATACTTGTTGAGAGATGAAATACAATAATTAAAAATGGAACTTTGTATCTAGATGTATAGGTTATGCCTAATTCTTTTTTGGGAAAAAACTAGTCAATATATTTTCATAGATTCTAAATAAGAGCTATAGAAAAGAATTAGAAGGCATTATATCAACACGCATGCTCTAGTCAAAAGTCTTGAGTTACATATTTGAAAAATTTCTAATGTTCTTAGAATGCACATGTAACTTATTTAACAAGAACTAAATTAGGATGAAAAAGATTAAAACAAATGTCTTCCTAAGATACAATGAAGATCCTAATGCATGTAGACTCTAGAATTGAGAGGAAAAAGATATTTTCCTAAGCCACGATGTAGTATGACACACCTAGTGCATAATTGAGTTGAATCCACTATCTCATCAAATGAAAAAGATGTCACCCTTTGGATTTCCATAGACATGTAAATTTTGGGGAATGTACATGAAAGAAGCACATTCCACCATGTAACATGTGGAAGAATACAACATACCACATTAGCAATGATAATCTTTTCTTATGAAATTTTGAAAAAGTATAAGACGCAACTTATATCATAATATTTTGGCACCTAAACAAGGATAAAGATCATATATTGTTCATACCAATGCAGTAACAAGGATCATTTACATGCTTTCCAAAACTTGAATATGTGAAAGTATATTTGTATAAATTAAATATATAGGATATCTATTCAACATCAAAAATTGAAAAGCCACATAGGAAATAATATAGAGATTTGAGAGAGAAATTCCAATGAGTGTGATAGTGCAGAAGAGGAAGGGAAAATTAAAGAAGAGGAAATTGAAGAATCCATCTCACCCCTATAAAGAGGCAAACTAGAAAATATGTAGAAATATTATTAATGCTCAAAAATTATAGCAACAACAAAGGATATAAACATTGGAAAATTGCAAGTGTTGGGATCCAAGCATCATCAATTACCTACAACCCACCAATATAGACAATTAAGACAATTGGGAATCGAGACACCTAAAACAATCAAAAAGGGGGAGTAAAGAAGAAAGTTACCAAAGCCAATCCTACAATCAATCCTGTTAAAAATAAAGAAGTAAGCTCATATATATTTTTGCAAAAAGGATTTTCTTCAAGTAGAAGGAAAATACAAAAATGAAAAATAGCAGCATTTACTTCAGCAAGTACTGGAGGCCAAAAGAGAATCATTCAAAAGAGAATCAAATCCAAAAACTGAACTGTAAGAGGAGTGGCTATCCAAAGTAGTGGAGAAATGATGAAGAAGAGCTCTCAAACTCATCATGACAGTTTTTGGTCACTTGGCTATAAAAGAGGAAAGGGAGGAAACTCAAGAAGAGAGGAAGAAGGCGTGGAAGTCCCCTTGTAGCTAGTTCATTTGGTTTGAGTCATTTCGTTCAGTTTACTCTCATAGAGTATGTCGAGCCGCACACCCATTTTTGGGTAGTCTACTTGTAAGAGTCATATCTCTCAATATATGTATCCAACTTTAAAGTTTAAACATTAGTTGGAAAGCTTATCTCGATTACTTCCTCTATCTAAAATTTTTTTTGAAATTCTTTATGCTCTGTGAGTTATTCAGGTTTTAGTGAAGTCCAGTTTTTAGCCTAACTGAGTTAACAGGTAGCCTGTTTTGAATCAAAGAGTTGCCAACCCAAATCTACTCCAAATTGAGTGTTTGATAGCTCATTTGAAAGCTATAGGTGTCTAGTTTGAGTGACCAAAGTTTCAAGTTCATTGCATTTTTCAGTGGTACCAGTTTTCATTTGAAGGTTCTGCTATTGGCAAGATTCTTGATCTTGAGAAGGTCTTCTACACTTTCCGCTGCGATTAGGAGAGGAATTCTCCAACAATTGGTATCAGAGCATTGGATTTTGAAGAGGAAAAGCAATTGGAACTGAAGTGAAACAAAGGAGAAGCTACAAATCAAGGGGGAGCTTCATAAAGTCAAGGAAGAGTGCCACACAATACTTGAGGTAAACTTCAATCTTGGAAGTTTTCAATGGCTGATTTAGAACAACAAGTTGAGAAGTTAGACAAAGATAATTTTCAGTCTTGAGGTATAGAATGATAAATTACCTTAAAGGTAAAGGTTTATGGAGTCTAGTTAGTGGAGACGATCCACAACCGGTGGACCTTGAAGATCCCAACATTACTCCGGCACAAAGGAGACAATTTGCTGATTGGGAAGAGAGGAATCGAAGGGTGATGTTCTTCATCTCACAAGCTATTTCTAACACTATGATTGGTCATGTGCAAAGCTTAGAAACAACCAAGGAAGTTTGGAATCATTGGAGAAGGTGTATGCTACCTCAACAAGGTCTCAGAGGATGCAACTCAAGAACGAGCTCAACAACATGAAGAAAAGCTCAAACCAAAGCATTAGTGAGTATACATTGAGGATCAAGGAGCTTCGAGATCAGCTAGCATCAGTTGGATGCAAGATAGAAGAGGAAGACATCGTCCAAACAGCCCTCATTGGCTTGAGGAGTGAAGAAAAGTGGAAGCCCCTCATCACAAACATTCTTTATAGAGATCCTCTACCAACATTCGACGAGATTATACCAAATCTTGTGGCTGAAGAGGTAGCTCAACAAGAAGGCAACAAAGGTAAGGAGAGCCATACTCAAATGTTATATGCAGGAAGAGGTAGAGGAAGGAACTCAAGAGAAGGCTCGAGAGGAAGAGGAAGAAGCTACAACAATATAAATTTCAGCCAACACAACTCGGAGGACAACAAGGACAACTCAAATGACAACACACATGGAAGAGGTCGAGGAAGAAATAGAGGAAGAGGTCGAGGTTCATACAATCCTCATAAAGGTATAACATGTTATCATTGTGGTAAACTAGGACATTATGCAAATGATTGTTGGCAAAAGAATGGAAGGCTGAATGGAGGCAATCAAAGGAGCCAAAATAACTATGCGAGTACATCAAGTGAAGGAGACAAGCAAACCATGCTTGCCATGAAGCATGACTACAACAACTCGAGAAGTGATGACCAAAAATGGTTCGTAGATTCAGGTTGCAGCAACCATATGACATGCCAATGAGATTTATTCACAAAGCTACGATCTCCAAGTGGAAAAAGATGTGTGGAGACCGGTGATGAAACTCAACACACAATTGAGCATGTTGGAGATATCAAGCTTGGAGATAGAAAGGTATTGGCTGATGTTCTTCATGTTCCTACTATTGCAAATAATTTGATTTCAGTAGGACAAATGGTAGAGAAAGGATATCATGTTATCTTCAATGAAAAAGGCTGCTTTATAAAGAATCCAAAAGAAGGATTCAAGGTCATTGCTCAAGGAAGGAAAGAAGGAAGGATGTTCACTTTGGACATTCAACAACCACATGGAAAGGTGATGTATATTCAGTTTGGAAACAAGAGGATTGCTGAAATCGATTTGTGGCACAAAAGGTTTGGACATATCAACATTCCCAAGCTCAAGGACATGAGCAACCATGAAGTGGTAAGAGGTCTTCCAAGATTCAATGATATTGGACTACATGAGTTTTGTGAAGCATGCCAACTAGGAAAGCAAACTCGACAACCATTCAAGAAGAGCAACTATGTGGCAAGGAATGTCCTCGACTTGATACACACGGATGTATGGGGACCATCAAAACAACCATCAGTGGCTGGTAATAGATATTTTGTCACTTTTATCGATGATCATTCGAGAAAAATATGGATGTTTTGCATAAAACAAAAATCAGATGTGTTCTCCATGTTCAAGAGATGTAAAGCACAGGTAGAAAAGGAAACAGGATGCTACATAAAGACCTTGAGGTCCGATGGAGGAGGAGAATATTTCTCCAAAGAATTTTCAGATTTTCTTTATGAAAATGGCATCAAGAGACAATTTACATGTAGGTACACACCTCAACAAAATGGAATAGCTGAAAGAAAAAATCTACATATCATAGAAGTTGCAAGATGCATGCTCAATGAGATGAAGATGCCACTAAACTTTTGGGCTGAAGCAACTAGTACGGCTGTTTATTTGATGAACAAGTGCACAACAGCTGGAGTGCATAATCTAACTCCCAAGGAGGTTTATTCCGGTAAGAAACCTGACCTTACACATCTCAAAGTTTTTGGATGTGTGTGTTATGTTCACATCCCTCAAGAACTAAGGACAAAGATGGAGGCAAAGTCCGAAAAATGTATTTTTATTGGATATTGATCAGAGCAGAAGGGATATAGGTGCTACAATCCGGTGACAAAGGAGCTACGAGTCTCACGAGATGTGGTATTTGATGAGCTAAGACCATGGTTTGGAGACAAAGGGAAAGAGAAGATTCTTGAAGAAGATTGCGAAGATGATGGAGGTGCTGTCCAAGAAGAATTTCAGCAAACAAGCACTCAAATGTCAGGTCCAGAAGCTTCTACATCACTTGGAGAAAGCTCAACATGGAAGGGGAGACTAAGGAGTCATTCCTTATCACCAACATCATGTTATGAAAGATCTAAAGCTGAAAGCGCTGCCCAAAAATAGTGATTCAAATGCAAGTGAAGAAGAGTATGAAGAGGTGATCACACCAAAGGTAAAGTTGAACCGGTTGAAGAAGCAATGTTCAAAAGGAAATGAAAGGAGGTCGTCAAGAGCAAGGTATCCAATTGAAAGGCTGAGCTATGATAGTTTTATTGCAAAGCATTTTGTATATATGACACAGGTGGTCAAAGACAAAGAACCGGATGCATATGAAGAAGCATGTACACAAAAAGAATGGCAAGAAGCTATGCAAGAAGAGATAAAAGCTCTCAAGGACAATCACACATGGGAGCTAGTTCCAAAGGATGTAGGTATGAAGATTGTTCCAAATAAATGGGT
The DNA here is from genome assembly GCA_020310875.1 of Ceratopteris richardii. Taxonomy (NCBI): domain Eukaryota; kingdom Viridiplantae; phylum Streptophyta; class Polypodiopsida; order Polypodiales; family Pteridaceae; genus Ceratopteris; species Ceratopteris richardii. Next base: position 175,560,555 of record CM035420.1, on the reverse strand, counting down.
GTTTAAAATAAAGAGAAATGCTGATGGTTCTCTAGCAAGGCATAAAGCTAGACTAGTAGCAAAAGGATTCAAGCAAATTCATGGCATCGACTATGAAGAGACTTTCAGCCCGGTTGCAAAGATGGGAACAATTAGAACGTTGATTGCAGTGAGTGCAGCAAGGAGATGGCCATTATATCAACTTGACATAAAAAATGCTTTTTTCAATGGTGAACTTCAAGAAGAGGTATACATGAGTCAACCGATTGGATTTGAAGATAGAAAGCATCCAAATTTTGTTTGTAGATTGAAGAAAGCTTTGTATGGACTCAAGCAAGCACCACGTGCTTGGAATCAAAGATTGGTCCAGTTCCTCACAAGGTGTGGGTATAGTCCAAGTAGTGCAGATCCATCTCTCTACATGAAGAAAGAAGAAGGCAAACAGGTATATATTTGCATATACGTTGATGATCTCATCATAACAGGAAGTAATGTTGCAGGAATACAAGAGATAAAAAGAAAACTCGGTAAAGAGTTTAAAATTTTAGATCTTGGTGAGCTGAAATACTTTTTAGGTATTGAGATAGTCTATGGGAAAGATGGCATCTACTTGATGCAAAGAAAGTACTTGTTGGATGTTCTTTTCAGATTTGGAATGAGTGAATGCAAACCACTCACTCAACCTATGGACACAAATGTGAAGCTATGCTCAAATGATGGAGAGAAGTTACATGATGTAACTACATACAGGAGTATTATAGGTTCATTGATCTATGCTACGATCACAAGACCAGATTTGTGTTATATTGTTAGAGTTCTTTCTCAATTTATGCAAGCTCCTACAAGTGAACATTTAAATTCAGCCAAACGAGTGCTAAGATATGTGAAGCACACAGTCAATCATGCCTTGTTTTATAGATATGATGAAAAATTGCAGGTAAAGGAATTCAGTGATGCTGATTGGGTTGGTTCGAAGGAAGATAGAAGATCCACTTTAGGTTATGTGTTCATGATAGGTAGCAAACCTATCACATGGAGCTCAAAGAAGCAACCTACTGTTGCACTATCATCTATAGAAGCTGAATATAGAGGTTTAGCCTTTGCAACTTGTGAAGCTATGTGGATTAAGAAGCTATTGGCTCATCTTGATGTGCAGGTGGAGACCATTCCAGTTTATGGTGACAACATGTCAAGCATTCACTTGACAAACAATCCAATGTTTCATGTACGAAGCAAGCACATAGAAGTGCATTATCATTATGTTCGAGAAAAAGTTTTGAGCAAGGATGTGGATATAAAGTTCATTGGAACTAATGACCAGGTTGCAGACATGTTTAAAAAGTCTTTAGATGCTTCTAAGCTAAAGAGGTTCAAGGATGACATCAACTTGTAGGATATGGCTGAAGGTGCAAGCTCACATGTGAGCTTGAGGGGGAGTGTTAAAAATAAAGAAGTAAGCTTATATATATTTTTGCAAAAAGGATTTTCTTCAAGTAGAAGGAAAATACAAAAATGAAAAATAGAAGCATTTACTTCAGCAAGTAGTGGAGGCCAAAAGAGAATCATTCAAAAGAGAATCAAATCCAAAAATTGAACTATAAGAGGAGTGGCTGTCCAAAGTAGTGGAGAAATGATGGAGAAGAGCTCTCAAACTCATCATGAGAGTTTTTGGTCACTTGGCTATAAAAGAGGCAAGGGAGGACACTCAAGAAGAGAGGAAGAAGGTGTGGAAGTCCCCTTGTAGCTAGTTCATTTGGTTTGAGTCATTTTGTTCAGTTTACTCTCATAGAGTATGTCGAGCCGCACACCCATTTTTGGGTAGTCTACTTGTAAGAGTCATATCTCTCAATATATGTATCCAATTTTAGTGTTTAAATAGTCGTTGGAAATCTTATCTTGAGGTACTTCCTCTATTTAAAATAGGTTTTTGAAATTCTTTATGGTATGGGAGTTATTCAGGTGTTAGTGAAGTCCAGTTTTCAGCTTAACTAAGTGAACAGGTAGCCTATTTTGAATCAAAAAGTTGCCAACCAAAATCTACTCCAAATTGAGTGTTTGATAGCTCATTTGAAAGCTCTAGGTGTCTAGTTTGAGTGACCAAAGTTTCAAGTTCATTGCATTTTTCAGTTGGTACCAGTTTTCATTTGAAGGTTTTGCTATTGGCAAGATTCTTGATCCTGAGAAGGTCTTCTACACTTTCCGCTGCGATTAGGAGAGGAATTCTCCAACAAATCCTACATAGAAGTGAGGTTGAGGAGAGTCAATCACATGATCATTGTTGGAGTTAGATGTCTGTGGAAGCATGCAAACAACACAAGGAAGAAGAAGCAGCTTGGAGCACAACACACAATACTGAATGTATTACTAGAGAATGTAAAAAGATAAGTACCCCATTAGGGCAATAGGTGTATCTAAAAGCCAGGGAAAAAAAACCTCCTAAAGAGGGAAAAAAGTGCCCCGACAGTCCTAGTGTGTTCACACACATCACTACATAAATATATCAAAAAATCCCCCCTAGGAGTGATGCGGTGAACAAGGAGCTGGCACTCATGTATAAGGAAGTGCCAAGCTATGTGGAAATCACTCCACAAAAGGAAGTAAGCCCAAAGCTTTGCGGAAAGCTTCAAACTTCTCCCTAGGCAGAGCCTTCGTGAAAAGGTCTCCAATGTTCTCCTGCGTGGGCACATATGCCAAGCTGATCTCCCCAGCAGAGAACCTCTCCCTGACATAGTGATAATGCACCTCAATGTGCTTAGTGCTAGCATGAAACATAGGGTTCCTCGCAACTTTCAATGCGCTCTGACTGTCAGTGAAGATGGTGGTGGCAGAAGTCTGACCAATACCCAAATCAGCCATAAGGCGTCTGAGCCACACACACTCAACAATCGCTGTGAAAGCTGCCCTATACTTAGCCTCACAACTAGAAGTGGCCACAGTAGGCTGCTTCTTGCTCAACCAAGATATACATGAGCTACCAAGCATGAAGCAAAAGCCACTAGTGGACACACGAGTGTCATAGCAACCAGCCCAATCAGAGGCAGTAAAAAGCATGCAAATCTGGCAGTAGTGATCCCCCCTTGGGATAAAACAACCCAAGTAGCCGAGTACCACTCAAATAGCGAAAGATGCGCTCAACTGCCTGCCCATGCTTGACTCCTGGGCAATGCATAAACCTGCTCATCTGTGAGACAGCAAACTGAATATCTGGCCGAGTAATGCATAATTAAATCAAGCATCCAACAACCTGTTGATAGAGAACAACATCAAATGCATCTCCAACATCATGAAGACTCAATCGTAACCCTGTCTCCATAGGAGTGGCAATAGGCTTACAATCTTCAAGGCCAAAATGCTGCAATAATGTGTCAATATATTTCGTTTGATACAAATCCATTCCCCCATCAACTTGCATAAACTGAATGCCCAAATAGTGATGCAAATGCCCCAAATCAGACATCTCAAATGAGGCATGCAAATCAGCCTTAAAATCAGCAATAGGCGTCTCAATAGGACCAGTGAGCAGCATGTCGTCAACATAGACAACAATGATCAGAAGCACATCATTAGCACACTTAACATATAAGGTGCTTTTAGTTGGACTGTTCTCAAAACCATGTGCAATCAGATAGGCATGTATCTTCTCATACCAAGCACGTGGTGCTTGCTTTAAACCATATAATGCCTTCTTTAACCTGCACACCTGGTTTTCATGCCCTTTCTGCACAAAGCCACGGGGCTGAAAAACATACACTTCTTCATTCAAGTCACCATTCAAAAATGTTGTTTTAATGTCCAGTTGATGTACATTCCAACCATGATGAGCTGCAAGTGCACAGATGCTCCGAACACTAGTCATACGGCATGTAGGTGCAAAGGTCTCATCAAAATCAATGCCTCTTTCCTGTGCATAACCCTTTGCAACAAGCCTAGCCTTATACCTATCAACTGTACCATCAGGTTTATGCTTCAGCTTGTATACCCACTTAGTGCCAATGGCCTTCTTGCCAGGAGGCAAGTCACATAAAGACCAAGTACCATTCTTCATTATAGCATCATATTCACATTGCATAGCAGCCATCCAATTTTCTGAATTTTATGCTTCATCAAATGAAACAGGCTCATTCTCATCACAAAGACTAGATGAAGCCATAGCATAGCAATCTGATGCAAAAGAGGCACTATGAGAGCCTGAACGAGTACGATATGACACAGATGCATCTAATTTGTTGTCATGCATGGTTTGCACCAACCATTTTGGCATAGTTCTTGCCTGCTCAATATCAGCTCTCTCATCAATAAGTGCATCATGTACATCTCCATCAGAAATGGAATTATCTTCATCATCACATGAAACCTACAAAGGCTGAGAAGTTGCCTCATTAGTACCAGCACTAGACTGTCCACCTGTAAAAAGAGGTAGCAAAGTATCATACATGTCTTTGGAGCTAACAGATGTCTCCTTAGTACATGAAAATAATGGCTGAATAGCATGTTTCACAAAAACAACATCACGGCTAACCAGAATGTGTTTAGTCTGTGGATGATACAGACGATAGCCTTTACTTTCAAAACTGTACCCAACAAAAATACATTTTACTGCTTTATGATCCAATTTTCTGTGATGTTGTTTAGGCACTAATGCATATGCCAAACAACCAAAAACACGCAGATGAGCAACAGATGGCTTGCGGTCATGCCAAACCTCATATGGAGTGATAGACTGCAGCCGACGACAAACACGAGAGGGAGGGGGGTGTTGGGAGAAGCCAAAGGCATAGACACAGAGGAGGCATGTAGAGGCAGACTACAAATAATGGTGGGGATCCAGACATTCAATTTTTCTCAAAGAAATATACTTGATATTACTTTTTCAAAACACTAAACAGTGATTTTCATCACTTTTGTACCATATGTATCATAAAACATCCACTTTTGTAATTATTAGCTCCATTTTTTGCAAGCCAAGGAGTCCTCAAGCATGAGGAGCTTAGGTAGAACGAGCCTACCAATTTTGGTAATTTTTAGATCTCGTTTAGACCTCCAAATGACCCCTAGAACCTATTTTTTAACTATGCCTGACACTAGATGTGAAACTGGTCAAAACTAGTCTAGAATCTATAAAAAGAGCTAGAGAGCTCATTTTTGAGGTTGGTTTGTGTTAGCTTGTATGAGTTGAGAAGAGCTTAGAGCTAATTTGATCTTGTAAGAGTGTTATTGAGCAATAGAGTCTACTTTCTATCTTCCATTGTGTCTTGCTTGTCTCTTCCTTGTGTGTGTGTATGTGTGTGTGCATGTTCATGATTCTCACCTTCACTCTCACCACTAATTCTTGCATTCACGATCTTCATATCACTCCAATCTCTTCCACGGATTGACAAGTAAGGGAGGTGATGCTTACGCTTGAGCTATAGTGATGGATGTCCGAGAATGTGAAATGAGTGATAAAACGGAGGAAGACATGCAAAATGTTGTTGATATACATGCATCCTTCATTGAAATTTATGGGACTAAACGTATGTGGGTCGCCCATAAGGGTGATGAAAAGCTCATTACCTTTCTTTGTAGCATTCGCTAAAACTTAGATTTTTCGACAAATCTTGGCTTTTTATGATCCTTCCTTTTCTTTGTGAGATAAGGGTATCACATGAGCACTATGCCTCTTCACTGTATTAGTGTGTTTTTTATTAATTCAAGCAAGGGAGAATAGGCCTCCGTTGAACTTCTTGTTAAAAACAAAATCACCACTTTACCCCTTTCCATCCAAAAATGATATGATGATGCAAATGCTAGGATATAGAAACTAGTATGCTTTATGGAAAGCTTCACATAAATTTTCTCATAAATTTATAAATAAAGATGTTGCTTATTTGTGTATGTTTGTGTGTGTTTGTATACATGCCATGTTAGTATATTTTATTTTTGATGTGTGTGAACGCACCTAGGTCTTCTTGGGCACCTTTCTGCTCTTGAAGAGGTTATTTCTCCCTAGTTTATATATATGCCCGTAATCCTATTGGATTTTCTTTTTAAGCCATTCCACAATCAATGCTATATTGTGTATTGTTGTTATAAAGTAGCATGTCAAGGTTTACAAGATAACTTTGTATTCAATGAATGTTATATTTTGTATTGTTATAAGTTAGCTTGTCAAGATCTAACAAGATAACTTTATATTCTTCTTGAGTAACAAATAAAAAATAAGGTTAGGCTAATGGTTAACTTTCTATTCTTCTTGAGTAACAAACAAGAAATAAGCTTACCAAGATTTAAAAAGATTTTTTATATTGTTTTTGAGTGACAAACAAGCAGTAATCTTAGTCTAATGGTTAACTCCATTGAATGGGAAGGATGAGTTATTGGGTTCAATCCCCGCAAATGTGTTTGCAATATTGGGTGTATAATGTTTCCAAGAATTTTATTGCATGTAGATTATGAGTAGAGCTCACTCATGTGTGCATTTATTTTCATGCCCATGGAATGATAAGAATGCATAATCTTTGTTGTGAAAGCTTTTATTGCACATGCATCTAAGAAAGCATACTATGCATGTTCACATACATAACGATAACCAACAATCATGCACGATAATTTTCTAGTTCAAGAGCATGAATGAATGTAACAATCTTTTGGGTAAATGAAATAACAATAGTAGATCTGTTCTCAGCTAGACTTTGGTTTATTAAGGAAAGGAAATAAAAGAAAAATCCTTTTCTCTTACTCATAAAAATCATGAAAATTGTCCAAATGGGTGTCGTGTAGTAGTATGCTTTGAATGTTGTGGGGCAAAGTCCTTGGGTTCAAGTCTCAATGGACATATCAAATTTCATGTACTCCAGAAAACAAAAATGGGCATTGAAATGGGAAAAGAACGCTATGATAACCCGTAACTCACTTAGTTTAAGTGACTTGGCACCGAAAATGAATTGAAGTTCCATGAGAACTATTAACTGCTTTTGTCTCACTTGATTCCAACCAAGAGTATGATAAAATAATGAAATAAGAACTTGAACTTAAGAAAAACATTGTGCTCTAAGTTTACTTTCCACATATAACAAATGTGCGTAGCGATAAAGTTAGCTAGACAACACAAATCATGAGACTTTGTATAACCATTTCCCTTTGAAGTTTTTCATGCAAGTCGTTTTGTTTTTTCAAAGCACACTTTATATCATAAACAAGGAAAAAGTTACAAGAAAGTTACAAAGAACTACAAAAAAGTTTATAATCTTTTTGAACCCTTTGTGGGGGACCCAATTGATTTTCAACTTGTCATTTTTTAGAATGAACACCCTATGAACCTTCTACTTGTATAGACTAGGGATTTCTCAATTGAGCACTCTCTAGGAGGCTTTTTGAAGTTGATCACACATCTTTCCTTCCAAATCTTCCAGAACCATTCACTTCAAATGACATTCAAGAGAAAACGAGAAGCTGATCACTTCATCAAGTAGAGCTTGCATTAAATTAACTTGATGAGGAAACAAAAGGAGCTTGATGATGCACTACCAAGTCAGGATGCTTGTAGGGAAGAAACAAAAAGGTGTCCCAAAGTTGTCCCTACCACTAGAGCATCACTTACACCATCGTGGAGCACCACAAATTTTAATGGCTTTGATGTTGTTCCATATCCCTCTATGGAGAGTTCGCCACATGAGGACCCTTTTCTCGTTCTCAATCAGCCGATGTCATAGGTCCTTGAACTTGAATTCCCATCTAGTCCAAGATGAGTTCAAACATAATATATGAAACCATAGGAACAAATGAGAATGGAGAGAACAAAAGAGTGATTCAGTCCAACTCTTTCCACCTGAGGACCTTGAGGAAACAAAGCATGTCCCTAGTTTTGAAAATAAGCTTGGCTTAAGGAGCTTTTTCATTAATCTAAGATTTAATCATCCATTTATCCATTAGCTTGTTGGCTAGGGCTTCCATATACAAAATTCCAAGCCCACACATGTCCTCTGAGCTAAATAATATTTCCCATTTGATTTTCAACACACCTCTTCTATTTGAGTCCCCTATTGAAAGGAAATTCCTAAAATCCTTTCCAAATTAACCATCTCCCTATTGCACAGATTTTAGCAAGCTAAGAAGTAGATAACAAAGGGGATAAAGAACATGTTGACCACCACTACATGGCCAATAAAATTAAGTTGCATACCCTTTAAGTAATGAAGCTTGTTTTCAAGCTTGGTAAGCACCCAATCCCATTGCTTGTCCATGGAAACACCCCATTGGGATGCCCAATAGAGAAGCTTAGCCACCAGGAAGCTCCTTACACCCTTGATCCCTTCCAAAATATGAGGGAAGATCGGATCTTAAGCAATTTTTTAGTGGTTGATTGTAGATCAAGAGGCCTTAAGAACCATATTCCTAGCTATGAGGGAGAGGTTGAGAGAGAGACCATGAATATGCACCAACTACACTCGATTATCATTAAGGCAAGTGAGCCCATAAGATGCAATAGAAAAAAGCAATGGGGAAAGTGGGTAATCTTGCCTCACTTAAGGAAAATAGCCAAGGAAAGTTAATCGTTAATGTTAATTTGAGCAGTGGCATTCCCAATGATCATGGAGACCAATTTTATAAACTTAAGGCTATAGCCGAGGTTCTTCAAGGATTAGAGGATGAAAGCCCATTCCAATGTGTCATGTGATTTTTCAAAATCAATATTGAGGAAAATAATGTTTTGTGAAGACTGATTTGCATAATCAATCCCCTTCCAAACATCAATGATGGCTTTAAGGATGGATTTAACTCTAATGAAAGAACTTTTATCTTCATTGATCCATGAGCAGAGATGGCCCCCAAAACTTGGGAAAGACCATGTATCTTGTCTAGAGTATGATGATATGCTATCGGTTTTCAAATTATTATTGTCTTTCTTGTGGATGAGCTTAATTACACCTTCTTTCAAGCACCTTGGTAGCACACCAAAGCAAAGTGCCTCATGCCAAACTAAGCGAAGGGGAACAACTAGAACATCTTTCAAGGTTTTGAAGAGAACATTAATGAGGTAATTAAGCCTACGGAGTTTACCTTTGGGAAGGATTTCAATCGCCTCAAGGCCTATTAGGGGAGTATCAATAAAGTGCATAATTTCTTGCAAAACTTTTTGGATCTAAATCTCGAGAAGGTGGCCATGCAATCATGTGTCTAAGAAGAAAGCAGATTAGAAACCCTAAGAAGTGGGTTGAATTGATTGACATTCAACTTGCAATTTTTCTCCTCCAAAGAGCATTTCACACGTGACATGATTGTTATCAATCATTCAAGGAAGAGATTCTTTGCTTTATTTTTTTAAGGAATCATCAAATTTGTTTAGTTGGTTTTTCGACCTTGCCAACCCACTAATTTTAAAAGTAGATCTAGAGATTCTTCCTCTTGATCTGCTCCTCATATCTATAGGTGCTTGTGATCTTAGGCATGCCTTTTTGCTCGTGGAAGTTTCCTTTATTGACTTCAACTCTAGGCAAAAGATCCTTCTATAGAGATTCTTCATTTTTACCCTATGGATATTTAGGATTTCTTTTTAAGATCTATGCAAGATGGAATGGGTCTCATTGAAAACATTAAATCCAATTCTTAGAAGGAGAGAAGTGATCCGTGGGACAAGTCTATAACCAAGAGAGATTCAATGTTCAACCAAGGGAAGATAGAATACCGTGGATTGACATGGAACCAAGAAACTTTTCTATTCTTAACAAAGGGTTTAATTGTTAAAAATATAAGGTAGTGAGTTGATACAACAATGCGCATGCTTTGGGGAGAGAGAGAGAGAGAGAGAGAGAGAGAGAGAGAGAGAGAGAGAGAGAGAGAGAGCCCCAAGTTATCGATGATGCTTTGGTAAACATAGCCTTTGTCAAGCCTAGCCCTATGAAAATTGACACTAGACTAGAGGTTCAACTAAGAAAAGCTTGAAAGTCCTTAACCTCAAGTAGATCATGATGAAGCTTCAACAAATCCCAAAAACTTTTCTCCAATCCTTCAATAACACAACCTCTATGCTCGCATCTATTGTAAGGATCTTCCACTATGTTAAAATCACTACAAAGGATGATATATGAGGGAGAGAAATCCAAATACTTCCACATATTTATTCTCTCTAAATCTTGATTTGAAGCATATACTGAAGTGATGATAAAGGGATGGTCCCCACCAAAAGAAGTTCCAATCCATCTATGGTGCAAGTCCTCTGAGGATTCCCCAAAGAATAAAGTCATGAAGCCAATCACAATGACACTACTACTTGGAGTGGTCAGTGGAAAGACAATAATAAAGAGTGGAGAAAATTGATGTCTTTTAGAAGGGTGGGCTCTTATTCCAAGTGAAGCCTTGGACACAACCATTTTTCGTAACTCATTAAAGAATGAACATATTTTCTCGGATATAAGAAATGGCTTTGCAAAATACGAAGTAACGTTCATTGAATAACCACATTAGAAGCTGTGTACCTTTCCATCAAGAATGTGGGAAAGGATATCCTTAAAGATGATGTGTAGTTAACAAAGAAGATACGACAAAGTGATAACTAAGAAATTCTTTACTAGTACTTCTCCAAGATAGGATGAACTCAAGGTTTGACCAAGAATAAGATTCCGTGGGTTTTTGAAAATACATACGTATAAGTTTTCTTTATACGTATTTGTATTTTCTTTAATTACTCTGATTTATTTATTTTTAAAATACATACTTATAAATTTTTACGATATCATAACAAGTTTGGAGTGAAGATATAAATTTTATTTTGAGGTCTATTGGAGGTCGAAGTACAAAGAATTCACAAAGATGGAAAGACTTCCTAAAACTTTCTCTAGAGGGAGGACCCTAACACGAGGGGCATTTCTAAGGTTAAATGGGAAATTGCTCTAGATTGGTAACCTCCTTGTGAAAAGCTAATTGGAATAAGATGAAACGCATTGATTAGTTAGTAGAGACTAGAAGTATAACTAAACTAGAGACTAGAAGTAGGTAGTTACCATTATGCAGAACGATTCCATTTGGTTCTCTATTAGAGGAATTCGGGAAATAGAGAATGAGAATATCCAAAGAGCCAAGAAACTCTAGTTCAAGGGTTTACACAAATAGATGCATTCCGAGAACCAATTTGGGAGAGACTAAATCAGGCTCGAGGACATTGACACAAGTCTCAAATTGGAATACAATGATTGGTGTGTTTTGGGGCATCAGATCCGTGCTTAGAACAAGTGAGAGGTTTGACTGTTGCTAGGTTGGGGAGTTTCACATTCAATGAGTTGAAGCAAGGCAATGACAACAAGCATGAGGACATACAAGATTCAAGAGAAATCCACAAATTCATCGTAATCTCAATTAAAACTGGTGCACCTCTTAGTCTTGGATAAGGTGGGAACTCAAGTTTAAAGAGCATTGACACCCACTGTTGGAACATAAGAAAGCGGTCCTTCTATGGCAAATTCTTTATCGTGGTATCTAGACCAATGCTAGATCCAACAAAACTTATGTTTCCTTTGTGGTGTAAAAGATGTTTTAGTGGGAAGGAAGAAATAGGGCACCTCTTTTTCTCATGTCCAAAGAGTACCTATGTTTGGACGAGTGTCTCAAGAACCCTCAAACTGGATCAAATATTTAGCTAGAAGCATAATATATAGAGGAGTTGATGACACTCATGGACCTCGAGCCCGTACAACTACTTTGTAGCATGACTCGTTGGTAACTAGATAAAACATGCAAGTACCATCCAAACTTAATAGAGAATGTTAGAGAGACGATGGGCTCCCACACTACAAAAATTTTCTAGGTGTGTTGCATTTAGTATGCACCCATAAATTTATATGAACGGAAGGTGTGTGCTCCAAGATTCTTCTTCTTCGTTGTGTTGTTTGTGTGCTTGCATAGACCTAAAACTTCAACAATGTGCATAAGAAAAACATCCAAAAATTTTGAAATGCATAATTGAAAGCTTTTTACTAGAGCATTCTTCTTGAGGTGTAATGCCATGCACTGCCTTTGTGTAGCATCTAATAAAAATGTATACAACCATATTAATTGCTTCTTCCCAAAATGAATCAGGCATATCTTGATCTTTCAACATGTAGTGGGCCATTTTGACTACTATCCTATTTCATCTCTCAAAAACATCATTTTTTTGAGGTGTGTGGGTTGTGGTAAGCTATCTCTTGATTCCATGAGCATTGCAGTAGTGGTTGAATTGTGTCGATAAAAATTATCCTCCTCAATTAGTACAAACTTTTCAATTACTTACCTATTTCATTGTCAAGAATCTTGTGCCACATTTAAAATTTTTCAAATGCATCAGCGTTCCCCCGAATAAAATACACCCACATTTTTCTACCATAATTGTCGACCATCAACAAAATTTATAGAGATCCTCCCAAAGCAAGAGTATACATTTTCCCACAAAGATCAGCATGTACCAACTCTAAAGGAGCTTGAGCTCGATTGCTTCTCTCTTTTGGAAATGCCTTCCTTTGCTACTTGCCCATCATGCAAGCTTCACATGGTTCCTACAAATAAAAAAATATAGGAAAATGTGCTATCATCCATTTTCTTTGCATCTCTTTGAGAATGAAAAATCAAAGATGGCCAAAACATTGATGCAAAATTTTACTTGTGTCTTTTTCCTCTGTAGCAATGAGGGCACTCAACTCATACAAGTTGTCTTTCTACATCCCTTTTTCTACAATATTACCTATTCCATCCAAAACATTAGAGAGATCCACAACATTGATGGGTTCCTGTAGAGGCATTAAGGAACTATACAAGGAACTATACTAGTCCTTCTTGCTAGTCATGTGGGGAGATGCTCCACTAAAAGTGCTTGAGAGGAGATGAATGGATGCAATGTGTAGCTTAGAGTGATGAGGTTTGATTCAAATCTCCAGTACATAATCGGCCTATTATCATGTGGAGCCTTTGAATCACCTTAAAGGATTCTCTTTAATGCAATGAAACACCCCATCCTTTGAATCATCACAAAGAACTAGTTAATGAAAAACATGTTATCAACTTCTAATGGAAAGAAATTTCAACTTCAAAAACTCGGTGCTCTCAGCCTGATTACAATTGATCTAATTCCTATTAGATGAAGAATGGACTTCTGAGTTGTGAGAACCAAACTCTACAATCCTACTAACTTGGAGAAGATGATACACAGAAGAAGGGCAATGAGCAAGATGAAGATATGGTTGAAGAGTTTGATTATGATCTTAGCTATAGGAAGGGAAAGATTAATGTGGTGCCTAACTCGGTTAGCCACATTCCTATGCTCAATGGAATAATTTTTACTTGGATCACGAAAGAGCTACTTGAATCCATTAGAGGGAAATGTAGGCTTGATCGTACATATATCGAGATTTTAGAGCCATAGACAAAGGGAAACTTCATACATGGATTTCCAATGAGGATGGATTATCAATGTGTTATGGAAGAATTAGGATATCCATGATGGATACCTGCTATATAAGATTAAGGTGTGTATACCTTGAGATTTTTACATGAGATGACATATATTAGTGCAGGACACCTAGGAGTTAACAAGACTTATGATCTTGTTAAAAGGTATTTTTAGAATTCATAAGGACATCCTATAGTATGTGCTTAAATGCACTAAATGCTAGGTCAATAAAGCCAAGAGATTGAAGATAGGAGGTCTACTCCACCCATGGGCATTCCCAATGGGAAGTGGGAGAGTATCTCCATGGATTTTATAGTAGGATTACCTAAGATAGAGAGAAGGCATGAATTAGTTTGGGTAATCATGAATAGGTTAAACAAAATGACTAGGTTTATTATGACGCATAGTAAAATGAAGGCACTTGAGAACCTATAATGATTATATGGTCTTCCATTAGACATTGTTTTATATTGGGATAATAAGTTTACTGGCCACTTTTGGAGAGAATTCTTCAAGAGATTGGATGCTAAACTTAACATCAATACACCCAAACATCCAAGATGGATGAGAAAATGGAGGTGGTTAACCAAATCCTAAAAAGTATGCTTCAAGCATATGTAAATGAAAGGCAAACTAATTGGAAAGGCTAGTCAACTATAGTAGAGTTTGCATATAATAGTTTCAAGCACTCTTCCACTAGGCATAGTCCATATATGCTTATGTATGGGTTTCAACTGAGAGCTCCTTATGCAGTAGGATTGTGGCATGAAAAAGTCCAAGCTACAAAGCACTTCTCGGAAGAGATGAACAATATGCTTAAGCTTGATAAGGAAAACATTAGGAGAGCTGATGATACAAATAGAAAATCAATTTTCATGTAGGAGAGAAATTCTATCTTAGAGTTCCCTCCAGGTCCAAAACCATGAAGATGGGACCTTATCCAAAACTATCTCCTAGGTATTGCAGACCATTATTAATACTAAAGAGAATATGAAAGATAGCTTATTAGCTCCAAATTCCAAAGAGCAACCAAATCCATCTAGTATTTCATGTCAACCAGCTTATGAAGAGATTGGGTGAATATAAAAACATCATTCTAGATAGTGAGGTAGTAGAGCCTATTTCTGTTCAACCTATTCCACATGAGCCTGAGAGGATACTATGCACTCAAGAGAATGGATGAGGATTCACTTATATAAAATGTGCCTACTAAAGTGGAAAGATAATTCAAAAGATAGTTCAGGGATGGTTTCCCAACTTTATGCTACCTTTCCAAGAGTCTTCTTAATGGGAAGGATATGGGGAAACACCACAGAGGTATGACCATGTACATAGGATATATGGGCTTTAGTGGGAGCGGGTTAGCACCCTTCAGGGATGGTTTCCCAACTTTATGGTACCTTTCCAAGATTCTTCTTAATGGGAAGGATATGGGGAAACACCACAGAGGTATGACCATGTACATAGGATATATGGGCTTTAGTGGGAGTACTATTCCATGAATTCTCTCTCTTCCATGAGGACCTTCCAATACCATTTTTTTGGAAAAAATTGACTTAAGGGGAATGAAATGTTATATGGGAGGATAGGCTAAGGGAGTGTGGGAATCACCCCTTAGATTAGAGTTTATATGGGAAGTTGACATGCATACACACATACACATATACACACACATACTATTATGAAGTAAGAATAAATGCTGATTCAAACAATCACAATAATATTTTACTCACAATCATACACACACATGCACATACTATTAAGATGTAAAATTCAATGCTAAGTCAATTGATCTTAGTACTTTCTAATTCACAATCATCTACAAACCATACACACACATGCACATACTATTGTGAAGTAAGAATCAATGTTGAGTCAAATAATAACAATGGTTTCAAAATCATATACATACACACACATACACATAATATTGTGAGTTAAAACCTATTGTGATTGTTTGAACATATATACACATACATATACTATTGTGAAGTAAAATTCAATGTTGAGTCAAACATTCATAAGAGCTTTTTACTCATAGTCATACACACATGCATACACACATACACACAATCATACACACACATGCATACCTACACACACAGGCATACCTACACACACATGCACATACTATTTAGAAGTAAAAATCAATGTTGAGTCAGACAATCACAATAGTTTCTAATTCAGAATCATGTACACACGATACACACACACATACACAAACTATTGTGAAGTAAGAATCAATGTTGAGTCAAACAATCATAATGGTTTTAAAATCATACACATATACACATATATACACATACTATTGTGAAGTAAGAATCAATGTTGAATCAGAAACTCATAATAGTTTTTAACTAACATTCACACACACACATACACATACATGTACTATTGTGAAGTAAGAATCAATGTTGAGTCAAACATTCATAATAGTTTTTTACTCACAATCATACACACATGCATACACACATACACATACACATACACATACAATTGTGCAGTAAGAATCAATTTTTTATTAGACAATCCCAATAGTTTTTAACTCACAATCATAGACACCCAAACACACATGCATACACACATACACATACACATACACATACACATACTATTCTAAAGTAAGAATCAATGTTGAGTCACACAATCAATATAGATTTTAACTCACAATCATACATGTACATACACATATACATATTATTGTGAAGTAAGAATTATTGTTGAACGAAACAATAACAATTCTAAACACACACATACATATACACATACACATACACATATGTATACATTCATACACCTATAAATGCACTCGCATATACCTGATTCTAGAACATCTCAAAATTATTGTGAAGTAAGAATCAATTTATGATTTAGACAATCAGATAGTGCAAAAATCCTAAAATAATTTAATTATTATTTTTAATTTACATACAAAATTTAAATAATATTGTATTTTTCTACTTTGAATTATTTATTTTAAATAAACCTAGAAATTTTAATTATTTCTTTTACTTGTCTATAATTTTCTAAATATTTAACTCTAAATTCTATAGTCTTTTTATGTTTATAACCCTAATATATATATATATATATATATATATATATATATATATATATATATATATATATATATATATATATATATATATATATATATATATATATATAAAGAGCTTATACTTTGCTTTTTATATGACACTCTTAGCTCACAGAAAACAAGGAAATTCTAGTGATAGTACACTATGTGACACTATTGTATTGAATATAATTTTGATTGAAAGATTTTTTATCAAGTAGCTTTTTGTCAAAAATATTTTGATAAAAAAAATTGATTTGAAATTTTTCTAATAGAAAAGCTTTTCAATGAAAAAAACTTTGAATTCCCATCCAAAAACAATTTAGACTCATTCAAATAAGCTCACATGGCACCAAATAATTTGGTCTAATAATAAGGGTCTACTATGAATTATCAAATAATGAGTTATGCAACCTTCATCATAAGTATCTAAAGAAAAAGATAAGGAGGGCATAAATACTCACAAAGTCTAGGCAAGTTCTATGTTAGCAATTCCTCTTCCTAATCATTTAGATACATTAATGAAGGCACACAAGGCTAGAACTAAACAAAGGCAAAAACCAAATGATTAGAATAAAGTGTATCGACTATAAAATTTTGAAGTATAAAGAATGCACATGTAAAAAAAATGATAGAATTAGCTCATAGTATCCTAGATGAGGAGCCAACCAAGTTGGATACTAGGATCTTACCCAATGTAGATGTATAAAACTTAAATAAAACAATATGGGAGGAGCTTAAGTATAAGAAATTTGAGTCTCATAAAGATGATATTCCCCCATTCCACAAGTCTTAGAGGATCCTATCTAGAAATAGGAAATAAATCCTTAGAAGGATACAAAGATGAAAATAGACTCAAATCCTTGTGAAGAGTTACAAGTTTCTTACACCAAATCCTAGAATGAGCTTATAGAAGAAAAATGCAAGTACAACAATGGATTGAGAATGGTTCTAGAATCAAGTGAAATAATAAACCTCATATGATGCGATCAATGGTAGAATTAGTTTTGCATGTACTAATTGATAAGATAGGAGGTTATCTTCAAGGACAAGAGGGTAACACGTTTCTCACCATATGGCTTAGGGATAAATGAGTTGTTGTTATCTTGGATAGGGAAGGAAGGTGTCAATCATGATTATTGATAGAAAAATATTACAATTGGTTGGTGTTCATCTACAGAAGCCACTTTCCACCCCTCTGTGGAGAATGAGTTCTCGTATGTGCAATGAAAACATGTAGTGAAGAACCCTTGTATGTCTAGCACTTAGACAAATAGCTACACCTTAAATAGCTTGCTGCTCTCAATACAAAACTGAAATGGACATGTGCCTTTAGTCAATAAAACTAGACAAAGAGATCTTTGTAACAAGCTATAAATGACTTAATTTGGACAAGTTTTGATTAGGAAATACAACTAACGAAGATGAACTACCTGTCCACACAAGTATGTTGAAGAATTGAACTTCACTCTCGGATTGATAACTCCCTAAATATATATCCTTTTAGGAATATATTTGAGAGAAATAAAGCACACAAAATAGCTTTCCAACAAGCTAAGAGTCAAGTAATTTGGATCAGTTTTGGTTAGGAAACTCAACTGACCAAAATAGACCACTTGCACACACAAGTATATTGAAAAATTGGACTTCACTCTTTGATAGATATCCTTTGAATGACATATTGGGATAGAACAAGTACATGCAAAGAGCTTTCCAAGAAGCTAAAAAACAAGCAATTTGGATACATTTTGGTTGGGGAACTTAACCGACCAAAATAGACTACCTGTCTACATAGGTATGCTGAAAAACTAGACTTCACTCTTTAACTGATATCTCACAGAATATATAAGATTTGAAAAAGATATTTTACACAAAATACACAAGATAAGCTTTTGAATGAGTGTTTAAATGCAAGAAATGGTTACATATACGCTGAGATATGAGCTTCACAACAGAGCTATGTACAAATGACATGCGACTGGAAGGAGTCTATGGGAAGACAAAATGATAAAATGGCCAGATATGACTATTGGGAGCTCTTGCCTCTTTCTCTCCTTGTTTAGAACTTGCTTCCACTCCCCTTTTATAACCAATGAGAATGTGGAGAAGTTTATGCCTCCTTCTTAACTCACCACTTTCATTTGATTGCCCACTACATGCCACTTACTACAAGGCAAATATTGTATCTTTTACTCATCATGAATTTTGACTAGACTTTTTTTTTCTTTTTTTCTTTTCTCTCCTTTTCCTTTATCTTTATATTTGGTAAATTTATCCAAGCATAGCTCATGTGAAAATGAGCTTGTACATTTAATCTTGAACACTCCCCCTCAATCTCATTTTGGAGTTATCTTCAACCATGTCTTGTAAATTTATCACATCCTTGAAACTTTTGGGTTTAGAAGCATCCAAAAACTTTGCAAACATATCTGCAACCTGCTCTTTGGTTCTGGTGAACTTTATCTCCCCATCTTTGCTCAATACCCTCTCCCTTACATAATGGTAGTGGGCCTCTATGTGCTTGCTCCTTGCGTGGAACATAGGACGGCTTTCCAAGTAAATACTTGACATGTTATCATTGTATATAGGGATGGTCCCAACTTGCACTTCAAGATCAACCAAAATCTTTTTAATCCACATTTCTTCACATGTGGCAAATGCTAATCCTCTATATTCAGCCTCCATGGATGAAAGTGCAATAGTAGGTTGTTTCTTTGAGCTCCATGTGATAGGTTTGCTTCCTATCATGAACACATAACCTGAGGTTGATCTCCTATCTTCCTTTGAACCTTGTCAATTAGCATCGCTAAAGCCTTTGACCTATAATTCTTCATCAAACTTGTAAAACAAAGCATGATTAATTGTATGCTTTATGTATCTCAACACTCTCTTGGTTGAATTTAAATGTTCACTTGTTGGGGCTTCCATAAACTGAGAAAGTACACCAACAACATAAGATAAATCAGGTCTTGTAACGTTTGCATAGATTAATGATCCTACAATGCTTCTGTATGTCGTTACATCTATCAATAGTTCTCCATCATTTGAGCAAATCTTTGTATTTGTGTCCATGGTTTGAGTAAGTGGTTTGCATTCACTCATTCCAAATTCGAAAAGAACATCCAGCAAGTACTTCCTTTGCATCAAGTAGATGCCTTTTGATATCTTTAATCCTTGTAACATCATTTCCTATTATGATGAGGTCATCGACATATATGCAAATATATACCTCTCTATTTTCTTCCTCGATATACAATGAAGGATCTAGACTACTTGGGTTGTATCCACACTTAGTTAGATATTCTACCAATCTCTGATTCCATGCTCCTTGGTGCTTGCTTCAAGCCATAAAGTGCCTTTTTCAACCTGCAAACAAAGTCTAGATGGTTTTCGTTTTCAAATCCAACCAATTAACTCATGTATACCTCTTCTTGTAGTTCTCTATTGAGAAAAGCATTTTTTATGTCGAGTTGATATAATGGCCATCTCCTTGAAGCACCAATTGCTATTAATGTTCTAATTGTTCCCATCTTTGCAATTGGGTTGAAAACTTCATCATAAGCAATGCCTTGTGTTTGTTTAAATCCTTTGGCAACTAATCTAGCTTTATATCTAGCTAGTGAACCATCAACATTCCTCTTTACTTTAAAAATCCATTTGTTTGGAACAATCTTCATACCTTCTTTCTTTGGCACTAGCTCCCATGTGTGATTATCTTTGAGAGCTTTGATATCCTCTTTCATAGCTTGCTTCCATTCCTTTTGTGTGCAAGCTTCTTCATATGTCTGAGGCTCTTTGTCTTTGATAATATGCATCATGTATGCAAAATGTTTTGCCATGAAACTATCATAACTCAGCCTTTGACTTGGATACCTTATCCTTGAAGATCTTCTTTCATTGCCTTTAGAAAGTTGCTTCTTTAACCTATTCAGCTTTACCTTTGGAGTGATTACCTCTTCATATTCTTCTTCACCTGCATCTATCTCACTATTTGGAGTAGCACTTGCTTCTTCAACTCTACTATGAGCTGAATTTTGAGACAAAGAATGACTCCCCCTCCATGTTGAACATTCTTCATTTGATGTAGATGCCTTTGGACCTAAAACCTTTGTGCTTGATTGTTGAACTTCTCTTTGATTTGTTCCTGCATAATCATCACAATCTTCTTCAAGAATCTTTTCCTTTCCTTTATCTTCATACCATGGTCTTAGTTCATCAAAGACCACATCTCATGAGACTCTTACTTCCTTTGTTCTAGAGTTGTAACACGTATCCTTTTGGCTCCATCGAGTAGCCAATGAAAATGCATTTTTCTGACCTTGGTTCCATCTTTGTTCTAACTTCTTGTGGAATGTGAACAAAGCAAACACATCCAAATACGTTGAGGTGTGTAAGATCAGGTTTCTTACCAGAATATACCTCCTCTAGAGTCAAGTGATGCATTCCCGATGTTGTGCACCTATTCATCAAGTAAATGGTGGTTGTGGTAGCTTCAACCCAATAGTACAATGGTACCTTCATCTCGTTGAGCATGCATCTTGCAATTTCAACAATTTGCATATTTTTCCTCTCAGCTAATCCATTTTTTTATGATGTATACCTACAAGTAAACTGCCTTTTGATCCCATTCTCTTGTAGAAAATCTGAAAATTCTTTGGAGAAGTATTCTCCTCCACCATTGAACCTTAAGGTTTTGATAGTTCTTCCTGTTTCTTTTTCAACTTCAAGTTTGAATCTTTTGAATATAGAAAACACCCCTGATTTTTGCTTCATACAAAATAGCCATACCTTTCTTGAATGATCATCAATGAAAGTGACAAAAAATCTATTACCAGCCATTGATGCCTCTTAGGTTGGTCCCCATACATTTGTATGTATCAAGTCCAAGTCATTTGGGGCCACATAATTGCTCCTCTTGAATGGCTACCTTGTTTGCTTTCCTAGTTGACAAGCTTCACATAACTCATGTAGTCCAATGCTATTAAATTTTGGAAGATCTCTTACCACTTTATGTTTGCTCATGTCCTTCAGCTTTGAAATGTTGATGTGTCCTATTCTTTTGTGCCATAAGTCCAGCTCTGAAATCTTCTTGTTCCCACATTGAATGTACATTACCTTTCCATGTGGATGTTGGACATCCAAAGTGAACATCCTTCCTTCTCTTCTACCTCGAGCAATTACCTTGAATCCTTCCTTTGGATTCTTTATGAAGCACCCATTCTCATTAAATATGACATGATAATCCTTCTCTACCATTTGTCCTACTGAAATCAAGTTCTTTGAAATTATAGGAGCATGAAGAACATTAGATAGTACCTTTGTTCTGCTTGTATCTCCAAGCCTTATATCTCCAATATGTTCAATCATGTGTTGAGTATCATTAGCTCTTTTAACACATCCTTTTCTACTTGGTACCTGTAGATTATTGAACAAACTTCATTGGCATGACATATGGTTACTACAACCTGAATCAATGTACCATTTTTTGTCATCTTCACAAGAGCTTCTATACTCATGTCTCATTGCAAGTAGTGTGTCCTTGCTTCCTTCACTTGAGCTGCTTGCATATTTGCTTTGGCTCATTTGATTGCCTCCATTTGGTCTTCCATTCTTCAGCCAAATCACTAGCATAATGTTCTACTTTACCACAATGATAGCATGTTATACGTTTATGAGAATTGTAGGAGCCTCGGCCTCTTCCTCTACTTCTACCTCGACCTCTTCCTTGTGTGTTGGCATTTGATGCATCCTTGTTGTCTTCTGAATTTTTTTTATTGTAGTTGGAGTTGTTGTGACCTCTTCCTTTTCCTCTTGAGCCCCCTCTTGAGTTCCTTCCTTTACCTCAACCTGCATATAACATTTGGTTGTGGCTGTCCTTTCCATTGGGGCCACCAAAGCTAAGCTCTCCTATGACAAGATGAGGGATTAGTTGTTCAAAACTTAGATATGCATCTTTCAAGTTAGTGGAAGCTATAAAAGGCTTCCATCTTTCATCTTCTCTCAATCCATTGAGAGTATAACACAGAAGATCTTTGTCTTCAACCATTGTGCCAATAGAAGCTAAAGCATCACTTAGCTCCTTTATCTTCAAAATATATTCAACTATGGATTGACTCAAACTTTTCTTGATTGTGTTCAACGCATTCTTGAGTTGAAGTTTCCTAACTTTGGTATTTGTTGAATACATCCTTTCAAGAGCTTCCCAAGCATCCTTAACTTTCTCTAGATGTTGAATATGCCCTACCATGGAATTAGTAATGACTTGTGAAATGAGGAACATGACTCTTCCTCTCTTCCCATTCTTTTGCTTACGTCCTTTGTGGCAATAGCTTGATTGATTTGAGGTTGAGCACCATCACTGTTCACAATACCCAACAAGCCTTTGCCCATTAGGTAGTTGGTCATTCTAAACTTCCACATGGGATAGTTATCCTTATCTAATTTCTCTACTTGTTGAACCAAGTCAGCCATTGAAGACTATCAAAAATTTTGAGAGTTAGCTCAAATAGTTATATTATCCTTTGCTCTTGCATTTGTGAAGACCCCCCTTGTTTTGTAGCTCCTCTCTTGCTTTTCTTAAACTCCAACTCTGTTGATGAAGCTTTAGCACCAAGTTTTCTCTAATGCCAACTGTGGAGAATGAGTTCTCCTATGCACAACTAAAATGTGTAGTGAACCCTTATATGTCCAGCACTTAGACAAATAGTTGCACCTTAGATAGCTTGCTGCCTTCAATACAAAACTCAAATCGACATGTGCCTTTAGTCAATCAAGGTAGGCAAAGAGGGCTTTCTAACAAGCTATAAATGACTTAATTTGGACAAATTTTGATTAGGAAATGCAACTAACGAAGTTGAACTACCTATCCACAAAAACATGCTAAAGAATTGAAATTCACTCTCAGAATAATAACTCACTAAATATATATCCTTTGAGGATGATATTTGAGACAGAGAAAGTATACACAAATAGCTTTTCGATAAGCTAAAAAGCATGAGTTTTGGTTAGGAAACTCAACTGACCAAAATAGACCACTTGCACACATAAGTATATTGAAAAACTAGACTTCACTCTCTGATAGATATCTCACATAATGTACATTCTTTGAATGAAATATTTGGGACAGACAAAGAACATGCACAGAAAAGCTTTCTAAAAAGCTAAAAAACAAGCAATTTCGATACGTATTGCTTGGCAAACTTAACCAACCAAAATAGACTACATGTCTACACAGGTATGCTAAAAAATTGGACTTCACTCTTTAACTAGTATCTCACAGAATATATCAGCTTTGAAGGAGATATTTGATATAAAAAAATTAAATAAGATAAGCTTTCCAATGAGGGTTTAAACGCAAGAAATGGTTACATATACACTAAGATATGAGCTTCAGAACAGAGCTATGTTCAAAATGATGTGCGGCTAGAAGGAGTCTATGGGAAGACAAAATGATAAAATGGCCAGATCTAACTATTGGGAGCTCTTGCCTCTTTCTCTCCTTGTTTAGAACGTGCTTCCACTCCACTTTTATAACCGATGAGCATGTGAAAAAGTTTGTGCCTCCTTCTTAACTCACCACTTTTATTTGATTGCCCACTACATGCCACTTACTACAAGGCAGATATTGTATCTTTTACTCATCATGAATTTTGACTAGAATTTTATTTTTCTTTTTTTCTTTTCTCTTCTTTCCATTTATCTTTATATTTGGTAAATTTATCCAAGCATAGCTAATGTGAAAATGAGCTTGTACATTTATCTTTAACACTCTCTAGGAAAAAAATGTGTAAAGACTTGTAGAATTGAAATATGACATACACTTTCCATAGTGGAATTCCCACATTTAAGATTTTATGAGATTATTTTGGGAAGATATTTTATGAGGCGGTAAAATTTTGTACAACATTGGGGAAATAAGATTTTGTATTTACAACATGGTGATAATATAACTACAATAAATCAGAATAATGAAACTTATCAAGATATATCTCCTAGAGAATGGAATACAATGCATAGTGATGGTAACTCTAGTGAAATCACCTAAATGGATACAAGCATGAAAAGATAATTTCAAGTTTGGGTTTCTTATACCTACAATAAGCTTCTAAGATATTATTACTTGGAAGAGAAGGGTGCAAGGAAGAAAGAACTATTGAGGATGAGAATGTTCCAAGCATCTTCAATGATGAATAATTTGAGCCATATTGTTATAGACACATCTTATCAACTAGAAACAATCAATGATAAAACACTAGAATTAGTTTCCAAGATAAAGGTGGCTATGATCTCTTTCAAATAACCCTAATTATGGCTTAACCACAACTAAGAAAATATAGAAAATAATGAGCAAAAGGTATTGGATTTTGAACAAAACATGGAATCTGTGCAAGAATTAGAAGAAAAACACTTAGAAGGAGAAATAACACCTTTTGTTAAAATAAATAAGAAGTCCTACTTGGAAAATATTGAGGCCATGTTATTGAGATTGGATGGCATAGAAGTTGAAAGTAAAAATAGAAGTAACGGTGTTGATATATTTTGGTTATGATATGTGTGAACACACTTGGGACCTCCGTGGCACTTTTTTCTCCTTTTAGGAGGTTTTTTCCTCGATTTGTATATATGCCTATAACCCTAATGGCTGAGTTATCTTTGTACATTTACTTGGTAGTACATCCAATATTGTGTTGTTCTCCAAGCTTCCTCTTCTTCCTTGTGTTGTTCATGTGATTCCATAGATTTTACCTCCAACAATTTGTATGAGAGCAAGTCACAACAATCTGTATGAGAGCAAGTCACTGCTTTGCCTAGGGTTATCATGGAAAGTCCTCCGTTCATAGTCTCAAAATTGCATAAAATTTGGTGAGCATGCTGGGGGTGATTGGGAGTTCAGAAACACTTTGTTGTGGCCTTGAACTTTTTATCCAAGCTCATTTTGGTCTCCGAATGAACTATCATAGTGACTCTACATGAATTTCTTCCTCTTGTGCCAAACACATATATAGGTTTCCCGTTAGCCAATACAAGCACCTCAAAGTTTGCTACAGGTTTGGTAGAGCTCGACATGGTGCTTTTGTTCAACTTTTTTAGGTACGCTAATTTTTTTGCATTAGGTATTTAGTCACTGGCCATGGCTGAAAGCAATGATGTATTCCATATGTTGGTTGTGGTTGTTGAGGAGAATTTGGATGGTACTAATTACCCATTGTGGGCATATATGATGCATCATGTATTGGTAGCAAGTGTTGTGGAATATTGTGAAGGGTATTGAAAAATGTTCTATTACACCTGCAAATACAGTTATTGAAGGTGATGTAGATGGCATTGAAGATGATGATGTTCAAATTCTTGTTCTTGCTATACCTATTGTAGAGAAAGTTTAATGGGATGGCAAAGATTCTCAGGCCCATGCATTGATAGATTTTATGTCAAACTTGCCATTATCCTTCACATTCACTCTTGCAAAACATCAATGGATTCTTCGGATACACTTACCACTTTATAGTAGGCAAGAAATGAGTCTCATGTTACTTATCTATGAAACAATTGGAGAGTGAACATATGAATGGAGGAGATTCTATGGAAAGTTTTTTGATAAAGATCAAAGACTTGAACAAGGATTTTATTTGTGCTAATGAAGTCTTGTCAGATAGTTCACTTGTGTAGTCTGTTCTTAACGATCTTCTAGATTCATATCAGAGTTTTGCTTCTACTCTTTCATTGATGGTGAAAGGCAATCCAAATGCCTTAGCATTTGATAAGTTAATTTCTATTTTGTTGCAAGAAGATCAGTCTAGAGAGAATATGCAGACTCATGTGTGTTGTAGATCAAACTTTTTTATTCGTCAAAAGGGCAAAGGAAAATGGAGCTCTTCTACTAGTAAGAAAAATTTTTCTATTATTGCATAGTCAAAGAAGGATGACAAAAATGAGAAGAAAACAAAAAATCATAAACCATTTTGCAAATATTGTAAGGGAAATTATCATGTCATAAAGAGTTGTGAAAACTAGCTACAAAAGAGGCAAAGAAGAAAGAGGTTGGAATGGTTGTTGCAAAGGCCTCTACACCTAAAACAAAGTCTGCTAATTTTGTTCACAATGAAAAATGGGCATTTACTATTGTTTGCAGCTACAACCCAAAGTATGTCTACAGAAGACTCATATGTTTAGTACTTTGGTAATGGGGCAATCAAACATATTCCCTTGCATCATAGTTTCTTGACTTCACTTGATCCTACCTCAACGTGGAATATTATCACATGTGCTAACAACTCCTCTTATCTTGTAATGGGAGCTGATAAGATTGTTATGAAAATTGCTGATGGTAGTTGTTTCACATTGTCAGAGGCTTTATATGCTCCAAGGATTAGGAAGAATTTGTTTTCAGTTTTAGCATTAGACAAGATTGGCATGGTTGTTAAATTTGTTCATGATCGATAGAGTTCATGATCTCTCAAATTGCAATGTTATTATTGCATCTAGCATTTGATGTCATGGGGTTGTATAAACTCATAGATGATGTGAAATATGTGAATGATTCAACATGTGCACTTCAAGATCCTCAGGCTATCTCACATGCAAAGATTTGGCAAGTGTTGAGTGTGAATACAAGTGTGAGAGACACACAAGAAGCACACACAAGGAGCACAAACACAGTAAGACACATGGAGAAGATGGATGCTTGGAAAATCTCTCTCTATTGATCATGAACTGAATTGAAGTAAGGTCTAAATAATATCGCTAAGTACAAAGTACCACCACATATGAATGAATCATGAATGTGGTAACATGGGGAAAACACCTCTAGTCAACACTAGAGTAAAAAGTGCCCATGTATAGGGAAAAGGTTCACATCAAAGCTACTCAAGGAACACATAAGTGTAACAAACCCCCCCTAGAGTGAACGATGTGAACACATATAGGGAGTGATATATCAGCCCCCGCAAGGTAATAAGCTTAAAGCTTTGTTCAAAGATTCAAAATGTTCCTGTGGAAGAGCTTTGGTGAATATTTCTGCCACATTATCTTGTGTAGGTACATATAACGAATCAATATCTCCTTCATGAAGTCTCATCTCTCTCTCACATAGTGATAATGCACCTTAATATGTTTGGTCCATGCATGAAACACTAGGCCTCGTGCAACAGCCAATGCACTCTGACTATCAATGAGAACATGCATAGCAACATCAATCTCCATGCAAAAATCCATCAAGAGGCATCTCAATTATAAACACTCCATTGTAGCTGTGAAAACTACCCTGTACTCAACTTCACAACTCGATGTCACCACTATAGGTTGCTTCTTATTCAACCAAGATATGTATGAGTTTCCAAGGAAAAAGTAATTACCACTAGTGGACACGTGAGTATCAAAACAACCAGCCCAATCACTATCTATAAAAGCATGCAAGCATGGCTGAATATCTCTTCCATAAAAGAGACGTAAGCTCAAAGTGCCTTTGAGATATCTAAACACAAGTTTCATCACTTGCCAATGCTTAGTGCCAGGACTATGCATGAATCGACTCAATTGGGAAACTGCATACTGTATATCAAACATTGTGTTGTATGCATATATAAGACATCCAAGAGCTTGCTGATAAAGGGAAGTGTCAAATGCATCACTCGTGAAGTATTTTGATGGTGATGCACCACAGTGTGCTCTCCTTCTTGAGAGGCTATCGAATACACATAAAAACATAGTACACAAGGAGCATGAACACAGACTTCTTAGGTGTTACAAATGCGGTCAAACTTACAGTCTAACTGAACAAGCCACTATATGTTTTATTAATGAACATATAAAAAGAAGTGTCCGATGGCCATTTGGCCTTTCACATGGACACTCACAGTAACAATCTCCCACTAAAGGCCAATATGGTCAAAGTAACTATGGGAGAAAAATAAAGAATGATAAAGAATACCTGAGTGTAAGTATATAAACTATACCTCCCACTTGATGGGCATGTTACATAGTATACAAGAGACTGCGTAAGATCATGAACCAAGTAACAACAGTGTTGAAAGTTATCCTATGGTAGAGCTTTAGTCAAAGCATCTGCAACATTATCTCGAGTGTGAACCTTCTCAAGAATAATAAACTTAGTGGCTAAGCAATCTCTAATGAAGTGATACCTCACCTCAATGTGCTTGGTCTTTGCATGATAGACCGGATTCTTAGCCAAACAAATGGCACTCTAATTGTCACTGAGAAAATAGGTACATGCTGAGGTAAACCCATATCAAAAGCAAGATGAGAAAGCCACAATGCTTCCTTACATGTCTCACTTGTTGCAACATACTCTATTTTTGTGGTGGAAACAACTATAAATTCTTGAAGACGAGATCTCCAAGAGATAGTACCTCCAACAAAAGAAAAAATGTACCTTGATGTAGACTTATGATTGTCTACACAACTAGCATAGTCAGAATCTGTGTAACCAATAATGGATGCTTTCCCTCTACCTAAGCATAGACACTTGTCCTTAGTGCCACTCAGATATCTCAAAATCATCTTGACCACTTCCCAATGTTTCTTGTCGGGATTAGACATATATCTGAAGACGAGATCTCCAAGAGATAGTACCTCCAACAAAAGAAAAAATGTACCTTGATGTAGACTTATGATTGTCTACACAACTAGCATAGTCAGAATCTGTGTAACCAATAATGGATGCTTTCCCTCTACCTAAGCATAGACACTTGTCCTTAGTGCCACTCAGATATCTCAAAATCATCTTGACCACTTCCCAATGTTTCTTGTCGGGATTAGACATCTGTGTAACCAATAATGGATGCTTTCCCTCTACCTAAGCATAGACACTTGTCCTTAGTGCCACTCAGATATCTCAAAATCATCTTGACCACTTCCCAATGTTTCTTGTCGGGATTAGACATATATCATCTTGACCACTTCCCTCTACCTAAGCATAGACACTTGTCCTTAGTGCCACTCAGATATCTCAAAATCATCTTGACCACTTCCCAATGTTTCTTGTCGGGATTAGACATATATCTGCTCACAACTCCCACTGCAAATGCAATGGGTGGTCTCGTAGCTACCATAGCATAGATGAGACTACCAACAAATAACTGATAGGAAATTTTGGTCATGAACTCCTTTTCCTCATCTGATTTGGGGCAATCATCCTTGCTCAATTTCACATATGTGGGTAAAGGTGTATTCAATGCCTTTCCACCTTGCATATTGAACCTGTGAAGTACTTTGGATATGTAATCACTTTAAGACAAGTGTATGCATCTTTTACTCCTCTCACAAGTAATGCACATGCTAAGAATATGTTTTGCATCCCTCAAATCCTTCATATGAAATGTCTAACTCAACTTCTTTTTGAGAATTGACAAGTCATAAGAGGTCTTCCTAGCACTCAACATATCATCGGCATAAAGTATTAAGCATATCAAGTTTTTGAGCATCTCTTTGTGTAGAGACAATGATCCTCATTGCTTCAAGAATAGCCTTGAGACTTCATAAAAGCATCAAAATTTTAGTACCATTGTCTAGGGGACTATTTAAGTCCATACAAGCTCTTCTTGAGCTTACAAACTAGACTTTCCTTGCTAGGAACTACATAACCCTCTAGTTGTTCCATGTAGATCTCATTTGTAAGATCTCCATGCAAGAAAGCATTTTTCACATCCATTTGGACTAGCTCTAAGTCCTCCATTGCAACAAATCCAAGCAACGTGCACAGGGTAGTCATCTTGACCATTGGAGAGAAGATTTCCTCAAAATCAACACCATGCTATTGCATAAAACCCTTTGCAACAAGTCATGCTTTATACTTTGGAGAAGCATTATCTGATGGGAATTTTAGCTTATATACCCATTTACATGGTAAAGCTTTCTTGCCCTTTGGAAAAGGTACTAAATGCCAAGTACCATTCTTGTGAATAGAATCCAACTCACACTTCATGGCACGCTCCCATTTGACATGGTCCTCTCTCTACATAGCTTCTCTGTAGCAAGACGGCTCATCGGAATCTGTTAGCATAACAAAATCCAAACCTAGAACATATCTATGAGGTGGATGTGAGACACATGAAGAGCATCTCAATGATTGTTGAACAGCAACAAATGTAGATAGATTTGATCAGAAATTCTCTTGAACATCCCTATATGCAGCATTTTTATGCATACTAACTGGAGGACTAGTATCCGCAAACACCACTCTTCTCACTTCAACCTCCTTAATATGTTGTTTATGCACCTTATACTCATTAAAAATGACATCACAACTTCTGATCACTGACCGTATTTCAGGATCCCATTGGTGATATCCAAATTGTCCTTCTCGACCATATCCAAGAAAATAGCATTTCTTTGACTTATGATCCAACTTTTGTCTAGGATTCTTGGGTATATGAACATATGCTTCACACCCAAAAACTTGAAGATGATCATAATATGGTGGCTTCCTTTTCCATAACTCTTGTGCAACTTTCAAACCTTTGGTAGTACTAGGTGAAAGGTTAATCACATGAACTGGAGTCAATCCTACTTCTACCCAAAAGCCTTGTGAGAGGTTTCCATGTTGCAACATAGAAAGTACTCTATCTTGAATAGTTCTATTCATCCTTTCAGCTACACCATTGTGTACTAGGTTATAAGGAGCTGTGAACTCTCTACAAATCCCTCTACAAATCCCTAAGCGTAGTTCCTTTTTCAGTCTTAATTGAAGCAAGCCATTTTCTGAAAGTAGGGAATACCTCATCCTTTTATTTGATAGGATATATCTAAACTTTTCTAGTAGCATCATCTATGAAAGTGACAAAGTAAAAAGAACCACCTAAAGACCTAGTGGGCATAGGACCACACACATCTGTATGAACAAGATCTAAAGGCTAAATTGAAGATTCAATGTGCGTTCTATGCACATTTTTGGTTTGCTTTCTACATTGACAATGCTCACAAAACGAGAAATCAGAGAAAGATAAAATGGGTAAGTAGCCAGAAGGAGAAAGATTTTCGATTCCACTATGACATATCTGCCCAAATGACCATGCCAAATACAAGCCATAGGATGTTCAATAATAACTAAAAAGTGTTCTTTCTGTGATACAAATAAAGGAGAAAGTGATCCAACTTTGCTTCCTTTTGCAATAACCATAACCCTTTGATATACGAAAGGACTGAGCATAGAAGACCACCTTTTAACCTTAGTCATCAAGTTGACCAACTAACATCAAACTGCATGATAACTAAGGTGCATGGCGTACATTATGCATAGTAAATTTTGAACCATCAATGAGCTGCACAACCACATCTCCAATGCCCACAAAGTCATACTCGTAAGAGTCACCAAGTCTCATGGTACCAAGAGACTTTGCTACATAATTAGAGAACCATTCTTTGTGTGGTGTCACATGGAAAGAAGCACCAGAATCTAGCAGCCATGTGTGGGAAAGAGAATGAGCAATAAGATCCTCAATTGGCACAGTACTATCAAGTTCCAACACATCAACATCATCAGAAATAGCATTAATTTTTTCAATCTTCACAATCAAAGTAGATGGTCCAAGTAACTGTTCAACATGCTCATCAACATTCTATCCTTAACCTTTAGCATTCTTTAATGCATAACAGTCTTTCTTCATGTGTCCTTTCTTATGACAATAATGGCATTCGATATCCATCTTCCTTGATTTACTTCTACTCTTATTCTGTTGACCATTCTTTTCCTTGTTCTTGCTCCTGCCTACGAATCTCCTCATTGAAGAGTGCTCCACATATGCCATCATAGATGATTTTACCACCAGGTGCACTATTGCTAATAGCTGTGCAAAATGTATCCCATGATGATGGCAAGGTGCATAACAGTAATACTGCTTTTATTTCATTATCCATATCCATTTTTTGAGCCTGTAACTAGGAGAATATAGCATCAAACTCATTTAGATGAGCAACAACACTATCTGTGTCCTTCATGCAAAGGTCATATAATTTTCTCATGAGATACACTTTATTTGATGCCATCTCTTTTTCATATGTATTGCATAACTTCTTCCAAAGCTTCTCTACACATCCACAGTCTAATACTATAAAGTAAGTATTATCTGCCGGATGCAAGCGAATAGTAGACCTTGCTATTTCATCTAACTCGTCCCAATCATCTTCATCCATGTCAGTAAGCTTCTTCGAAATCCCATATACTGGCTTCCATTGCCTCCTTTGAATCAGCACATCTTTAATCTGATTCTTCCATAGAGCAAAGTTTGTGCCATCAATTTTTTGGATCTCAAAATGGTCTTTGCCCTGCAAGTTATAGCTCCTCCTCGGAACACTGGCACTAGACCCTGATCCACCAGATGTGCCTGAGACCTCTAATGCCATGATGATAGAGAATTGAATAGAATGATGATGGAGCTATAAGAGTCCAAACACCAACAAACAAGTGTAGCAAGGAGTAAATCGACCATTGTATAGTTGAAAAAACCAAAAATATGGAAAAAAATTTCCAGAATATCCTCTACAAAATGAGCATATGACTGGCGTCAAAGTATCATAAAACTGCAAGTACTAACATGTTCACCTGCATAGTGAATCACTAACTCCATAATCAATTACCCAAGAGAAGCCAACTAGGCTTATCAAGCACCTATGAACAAATGTCATACATCTCCTATGGCAAAGCTGGGTAAGTCTTCCACCTGCATCACCAAAGAGATCATGACATCTAGATGTCTCCCAGTTAAGAAAACCTCACCACAACCCTCTTTATCAAACGTAAAAGGCTTTATGCAAAACACATAACTACTATATCAATGATCACATGGACGTACATAAGCGGTATCCATAGAAGCATACATGGTGTGTATGTGCTCAATATATGCAGACACTAAAAGGTTGAATGCATAGCCCAAAAACTAGCCAACACCACCCGCAAGTGTCTATCAACTCAAATGTTTTAAGCTCAAAAACCTGCATAAATTTGCAGCGACTGCTCCCACCAAAACTAAAAACCTTTCAAGAAACCTGTAGTTTTACAAGTGTGGCTAAAAACATAGCCCAAAAGGTTGAAATTTATTATTGGAGAAGTACAAAGAACACTCTTTTTGATGTTCTTGGACCTGTGTGAACAGAACTATGTACGAGAGTACTCCAAAATGGCTCCAAAAGATGCCCCAAAAATGCTTCAAAAATAGGCTTTGAAAGCAAAGAATGAAGCTTTGAGGGACCAAAACATGTTCAAGGTAATGTTAACCTTATTCTTTCCCCTTCTTCAGACACCACAAGAGTGTAGCTTAGTGGCAAGAGATTACCACGGTTAAGCGAGCTCGAGGGGAAACAGTACTGGGATGGGTGACCTCTTGAGAAGTACCGAAAACCTCTATCTTCCTTGATCATTGAGATCCTCCATCGCGTGTAGCCAACGGCACCAATGATGATTTCGGTGACTTGGATGACAAGGTATGCCAAGGTCTATGCCTTGGTTGCCACCTTAGTTGTAAGCCTTGGAGAAAGCCTTGGCTGGGTGGGTGTTTGCTTAAATACTGTCTCAACTAGTGTGGAAACTGGCTTACGATCTACAAAGTCAAGATGTTGAAGTAGTTTCTCAACATACTTTGCTTGATTCATAACATTTCTCCCCTCAACGAATACAAACTGGATGCCAAGATAGTAGCTCAAAAGATCAAGAAAAGTGGCATCCAAAGTATGCTACAAATTAGCCATAAGAATGTCAAGTTTTCGATCACATGACCCGTTCAAGATTATGTCATGGACATAAAGAACAAGCACTATAAGATCATTCCCATCTTTGTGTACATAGAGTGTGCTTTCAATTGGACTACATGTGAAGCCAAGAGCAATCAAGTGCTTATGTATTTTGTCATACCATGCATGTGGAGCTTGCTTGAGACCATACAAGGCTTTATGCAAGTGACAAACCATATGCTCTTGCCTTTCATGGCAAATCCAAGAGTTTGGTTCACATAGACCTCTTCTTGCAAATCACCATTCAAGAAAGTTGTTTTAATGTCCAACTGATGTACTTTCCAACCTCGATGGGCAGCCAATGCAACCACAGTATGAATGGTAGTCATGCGTGAAGTAGGTGCAAAAGTTTCCTCATAGTCAATGCCATATTGTTGTGCATATCCTTTGGCAACCAATCTAACTTTGTAGCAATCAATGCTACCATCACACTTTCTCTTAATCTTGTAAACCCACTTTGTACCAATGGCATTTTTTCCTTTTGGCAATTCACATAGCTCCTAAGTACTATTCGTATGTATGGAATCCATTTTTGATTTCATAGCACTCATCCATTGGGAATCATCACATGCATCTTCAAAAGTAAGTGGATCTTCATTACATCTATTGTAATAAAAGAATAATTCACAAAATTACTTGATGCATGGCGAGAGCTTGATCTTATTCTACCAAGTAAAGGTGCACTCAATTTGCTATCCTACAAAGTTTGTTTCAACCACTTTGGCATATTTTGTGCACTCTTGATAGTCATGTGTTCATTATGTAATACATCATCAACATTTATATCATGCACGGGCTGAATTTCATGCTCATTTTCAGCCATATTTTGATTCAAATGTTCAGCCATATGTGGCTAGAAATTTTCAGCAATTTTGAGAGTTTTTTGTTGAAAATTTTTAGCCATGTTTGGTTGGAAATTCTTTGCATTTTCAGCTCTATTTTGCTAGAATTTTTCAGGACTTTGAGCTTCAATTGGATGGTCCACATGGCCATAGTCAAGTTCCCCATTTTGGAACAAAGGCATGAGTGTATCAAACACATCTTGTGAGCTAATTGTTGGCTATTTTTTGCATTCAAGTAGAGGGAAAATTGAATTTTCAGGAAATATCACATCTCAACTCACAATAATTGTGTTTTTCAATGGATGGTACAAACGATATCCCTTACTTTCAGCACTATAACCAACAAATATACATTTCTTTGCCTTGTCATCAAGTTTGTGATGTTGTTGTGATGGCACAAGAGCATATGCCAAACAACCAAACATACGCATATGACTAATCATAGGCTTCTGTCCATTCCAATCATCATAAGGAGTGATGAATCTCAATGCTTTTATAGGGCATTGATTCAACACATAGTTTGCACACATGACCGCTTCCATCCAAAACTTATCAAGAAGGTGCTTTCCATTAACCATACATCATGCCATTTCAAGGAGTGTTCTATTTTTATGTTCAGCAACACCATTTTGTTGAGGTATATATAGCACCATACATTGGTGTGAAATACCTCTTTCATGAAGAAAATCATTAAACTCATGTGACATGTATTCACCATCACGATCCATGCATAGAGTCAAAAGCTTGTTTGAAGAAAAATTTTCAACCATAGCTAAAAATGCTTTGAAGCAAGAAAAAACCTCATTCTTTGCTTTCATAGGATACACCCATGTATGGTGAGTAGCATCATCAATGAAGGTAACAAAATATACATGTTTCCCAAAAGATGGCATCTTGACGTGACCACATACATCACTATGAACAAGTTGTAATTTTCTTGTAGTGTGTGTATGACTATCTTTTGGAAAAGAAGCATGATGCATTTTTCCAAGAATGCAACCTTCACATACATGCTTTTCAATGGACTCAAGTGTTGGAAGACTAATAACCATGTCCTTCTTTCGCAAGTAAAGCAAACTATTGAAGTTCAAGTGACCAAAACAAGCATGCCAAAGCTCCATTTCAGCCATGGAAGAAGTATGAGCAACCAAGGCATTCGAGCTAGCCCTCTTGTATGTATGTATCCATGCAATACAAACCATTACATAATGTACCAGACATCATGATAATATCTCCATTTCTGAAATCATGAACCACACACTTATCATCAACAAAGTGTACATGAAGTCCAACTTTGGCAATCAACAGAACTTAAATTAAGTTCTTCTTTATATCGGGTACATACAATGCATTTTTCAAGAATAAGCTTGATTTCACCTACTCCAATGATAGGATAAGAGGCATTGTTTGCACACACCACATGTCCGCCTTTGGGTGCATCTTTCAAAGATGCAAAAAATCTTTTGCATGAAGTTATGTGCTTGAAGCACCACTATCAAATAAGCAATTCGAATCAGCCTCACTCACAACCACACATTTATAATGCAAAGATGCATCATAATGACATGTAGCAACACATGCCCAAAAATCTTGAGCCATGTTAGCTTCATCATTCTTTGCATTTACTAAATTTCAGTAATAGACATGTCAGATTCCTTCTTTTTTTCATTGCACTTAGCAAGCTTTCCACACTCATCAATAGTATGACCAGCCTTTTGGCAATATTTGCATCTTATCTTCTTTTGCAAATCAGCATCATTAGAGGAATGAGTGGAAGAGGAACATTGAGGCTTTGGTTTTGATGAACCCAAAGCTGAACCATACTTGCTTTTCACCTTTTGTGAGATAGCAAGTGCTTGCGTTTCCTCAATCAAACCACTACTATTCACTTTGGATTGCTCTTCTTGCAAAAGAAGAGATACAACCTTATCAAATGCATACATATTGGGATTTCCTTTTGCAACCAAACGGAGTGTAGTGGCAAATCTTTGAAAAGATTTTGGTTATCATTTCAACAATGTAGGGATGAGTGATGCATCCAGAATTATCTCATCTATGTTTGCCAATTTCTCTTTCAAGTCCTTGATGCATGTCACATACATATCCATAGACTCATTTTCACCCATACATACATCCTCAAGTTGCTTCCTCAAGTATGAAGTACGTGCTTCATTGCACATAGCATACAAAGAAGCAAGAGTGTCCCATGCCTGTTTTGATGTAGAACATGATCATATGTGTGGAACTACATGATGCTTCAAGGAAAGCACAATCAATGCATGAGCTTGAGCATCTTTTCCATCCCATCTAAGCTGCTCCTGTGTAGGTGGAGAAGGAGTAACCACAGTACTTGAAGAAGAAGCTTCATCTGTGACAATAGACTGTGAAGTGGAAGAACCTACAGGTCTTCGATCTATATCTACCACTATGTTCCAAAGTTGCTTTGCAACAAGAACATGCTTCATCATGTAAGAAAAAATTGGAAAGTTGGTCCCATCAAGCTTATCTTTAGCTTGAAGAATGCCAAACAAGTCATTGGTGCCCACCATTTCACTAAGGAATAAGAATAGACAAAATCTTTACTTCAATGAAAGCGAAAATGAATGTTGAAATTTCAACTCACAAACCATCGTTGTGATGGCAATTTTGACTGCACAAATGAATTTGAAATGGGGGTAAAACTCCAGTGCAATTAGTGGAAATGTTTTTTGCCTACTAAAATTCATTGTTTTATGCTCAAAAGTTGATCTGCAATGTTAAAAGTGCACGTGTGCCACAATGCAAAAAATTAAAACTTGACAAGGAGTTGAACCTACTCTAATACCACTGTTGAGTGTGTGCAGAAGTGCGAGAGACACACAAGAAGCACATACAAGGAGCATAAATGCAGGAAGACACATAGAGAAGATGGATGGTTGGAATAGTTCTCTCTATTGACGATGAACTGAATTGAAGTAAGAGCTGAACAATTTCCCTAAGTAAAAAGTACCACCACATATGAATGAATCATGTATGTGGTAACATGGGGGAAAAACCTCTAACCAACACTAGAGTAAAAAGTACCCATGTATAAGGAAAAGGTGCACATCAAATCTACTCTTGGAACACATAAGTGTGATAACATGCACACTTTGCTCATCTAATTTTTTCTATTTCGTTATGCCTGTAGAAATTTGAAATGATTTCCTCTCTACCCAAACTAGAGGTGCCTAGTAAACATGTTTATGAAGGCTATATTTTGGGCAAAATGCAGCTTTCCTTCTTTGCAAAATATGGTTCAATTTTAGCTACTCATAAATTGCAGCTTGTTCATAGTGATGTTTGTGATCCTATGCAAACACCTTCTTTCAGGAACTACCTTTGTGACTTTGATTGATGATTTCTCCAAGCTTGCACATGTTTATCCGTTAAAAGAGAAGCCCAAATTATTTATGTGCTTCAAAAAATTTCTTGTTATAGCTACAAATCTATTAGCATGTAAATTGGGTACCCTCCGTTCTCATCGAGGGGAGGAATACTGCATGTCTTTTGATTTTAATGCATCTCTTGTTGAGCATGGAATGAAACATAAGTGTACAGTTTTGTATATAGATCAATAAAATGGAGTTTATAGAAGAAATAATAGGACTCTCATGGAGATAGAAAGGTGTATGATCAGAATTCAGGCTTTACCACATAGCTTTTGGGTTGAGGCTGTTATGTGTGCAGAATATGTACTTTATGGTGCCCCACAAAAGTACTACAATGTATCACTCCATACAAGGATTGGCATGTCACAAGCCATTTGTTTCTCATCTTCCTGTCTTTAGTTGTTTGGCATATGCATTAGTGCCTAAACAACAACATAGGAAATTGGATGATAAAGCAATGAAATGTATTTTTGTTGGCTATAGTTCTGAAAGCAAAGGCTATCGTTTGTATCATTCGAAGACTAAACAAATTTTGGTTAGGCCTAATTTTTTTTATGTGGAAAACGCAATTCATCCATTAATTTAAGTACCAAGGAGGCTTTAATTAGCTATAAAGGTTTTTATGACATTTTGTTGTCTCTTTTTATAGGCACACAATCAAGTGCTAGTCTAAATGAGGCAATTTTATAGCCTTTATAGGTTCCACATATTGAGGCGGATTATTCCATTTTGGATGCAAATTTACATGATGCACTTGTTGATGAGAGGGCTAACATAGAAGAGGCTAAACATGTGACTAAATTTCTACTGCAAAATTTAAGACATGGCAAATTAGATGCAACTCTATCATATCATGCTCATTCAGGCAGTCATAGTTCTTCATTTTCATCAGATTGCTATGCAATGTCTGCCTCTAGTCTTTGTGATGAGAATGAGCCTAATTCTTTTCATAAAGCAAAAAATTTGGAAAATTGGATGGCTTCTATGCAATCAAAATATGATGTTATTATGAAGAATGGTACTCGGACTTTATTCCATTTGCTTCTACACAACAAGGTAATTGGAACTAAAAGAGTATACAAGCTGAAACATAAGCATGATGGAACAATTGACAAGTATAAGGCTAGTCTTGCTGCAAAAGGTTATGCTCAAGAAACAGGCATTGAATTTTATGAGACCTTTGCTCCCACATGGAGAATGACCATCGTTTGTAGCATTTGTGCATTTTAGCTCATCCTAGTTGGAATGTACATCGGTTGGACATTAAACCCACATTTTTGAATGGTGACTTACATGAATTATATGTATTTTAGCCCTATGGCTTTGTAAAACAAAGTGTGAAGGCTAGAAAAGGCATTATATGGTTTGAAGCAACAAGCACCACATGCATGGTATGAAAAGATACATGCCTTCTTGATTGCACATGGTTTTTAGTGTGCTAATGATGTACTTCTGATAATTGTTGTATATGTCGATGACATGTAGCTCACTAGTCCTAATGAGAAGCATATTATTGAATTTAAGGTTGCTTTGGATGCCTTGTTTGAGATGTCAGACTTGGGGCATTTGCATCATTATTTGGGGATTCAATTTATGAGAGTTGATGGGGGAATAGCTTTGTGTCAAACAAAATATATTGACACATTTTTCAAGCATTTTGGCCTTGAAGATTGCAAACCTATTGCCACTCCTATGGAAATATATCTATGATTGAGTCCTCATGATGTTGGGATGCATTTGATGTTGTTCTCTAAAGATATTGGATTATCAATTTACTTATGCATAACTCGGCATGATATTCAATGTGTTGTCTCTCAAATGAGGGTGTCAAGCATTGGCATGCGGTTAAGTGCATCTTTCACTATTTGAGTGCTAGCTAGTTGATTGGATTATTTTATCCCAAGGGGGATCATTATCATCATATTTACATGCTTTTTCAGACTCATATTGGGTTGGTTGTCATGACACGCGTGTATCCACCATAGGTTTTTGCTTCATGCTTGGTAGCTCATGCATACCTTGCTTGAGCAAGAAGCAACCTACTATGGCCACTTCTAATAGTCTATGTTCCATGCTCACACAAAGCACATATAGGTGCACTATCGTTATGTTAGGGAGAGTTTTTGTGCTGGAGAGATCACTTTGGCATATGTGCCCACACAGGATAATGTTGTAGACCTTTTCACAAAGGCTCTACCTAGGGAAAAATTTGAATCTTATCACAAAGCTTTGGGTTTGCTTCCTTTTGTGGATTGATCTTTTTATGCATAGGTTGGCACTTCCTTACACATGAGTGCAAACTCCTTGTTCACCGCATTACTCCCAAGGGGGATTTGTTGATATATTTTGGTAGTGATGTGTGTGAACACATGTAGGACTATTAGGGGTACTTTTTTCCCTTTTTAAGATATCTTTTCCCTCAGCTTGTATATATGCCTATAACCCTAATGGGTGACTTATCTTTTCACATTCACTTGGTAATACATTGAGTAGTGTGTTGTGCTTCGAGCTTCTTCTTATTCCTTATGTTGTGTGTGTGCTTCCAAAGACCTTGAACTCCAACAAAGAGAAGCATAATTGAGAAAGAGAGTGATGAGACATTTGATGTTCTACTACACTTTAATTAATCATCAAATTCAAGAGAGAATACTCTTGAAGCTAGGGCCACAAAGAAAGAAAAGAAAAGGAGAAACTCATGATAAGCAAGATGAGACAAAGAAAGTGGTAATAACTGAAGAGGAGGATGAAGAAAAACATATCATCATAGCTTTTTATATGAATATTGAGGAAGACAAGATATGATGCAATTCATTAGAAAATACAAATTCCAAACCTATTAAAAGGAGTTATTACACATATAATGATAAGTGTTCCACAAATATATATATATATATATATATATATATATATATATATATATATATATATATATATATATATATATATATATATATATATATATATATATATATATATATATATATATAGGAAAAGACTGATAAGTTATTGGTAGCAAGATTCTTTTATGAAAACGAATATATTGAATGGGTGTCTCCAATATTTGTTGCACCTAAGAAAAATGGAATACTTAGGATTTGTATTAAGATTAAGAAGGTAAATGCAATAACTATTAGAGATAGCTATCCTCTACCATAATAAATCATCTCTTGGAGAAAGCTACTAGGAAAGAAACCTATATCTTGTTAGATTGCTTTTGTAGCTATAAGCAAGTGCTAGTTGCCTTAGAAAATTAACACATAATAACTTTTTCTATTGATTGGGGTGTGTATGCTTTTAGGGTGATGCCACTTGGTTTAATTAATGCACTTGCAATGTCTCACAAGTTTTTGTGTCATGTTTTTGAAGACTTCTTGAGAACATTAGTGGTAATATATCTAGATGATTTTTTACTTTCTCTGAAAAAAAAAAAGAGAAAATGATCTATATGAATTCTGAGAAATCCTCCCAAAGTGTAGATTAATCAAGGTAAAATGTGGGGAAAGGTAAAATGTGGGGAAATATTATGTCAAATAATGGAATATTCAACGATGAAAGAAAGATAAAGTCCATGCTAAGTCTACTTAGACCTACTAGCATAAAAGAGTTTCAAACTTTGATGTGCCACTTTGATTATTTGAAAAATTTTGTATATAAACTTGTTGAGATATCAAATCCATTGTATGCACGATTGACTAAGTTTCAATGGTCTCATGAATGTGAAGAATTTTTTTAAAGCTCTAAAGACTTGTTTGGTAACAACTCCACTTTTGAAGGCACCACAATGAGA
Organism: Ceratopteris richardii; assembly: GCA_020310875.1. Taxonomy (NCBI): domain Eukaryota; kingdom Viridiplantae; phylum Streptophyta; class Polypodiopsida; order Polypodiales; family Pteridaceae; genus Ceratopteris; species Ceratopteris richardii. The sequence goes on along the minus strand of CM035420.1, from coordinate 175,518,326 downwards.
CAAAATATTTGTGGATACTTCAAAAAATTCCCCACAATATGTATTAACAAAAATAATACAAGGCAACTAATTGGTTTTTCCAATTGCTTATGCAACTCAACAATTGAACTAGGATCAAAAGAATTATAGAAATACAAAAAGAGAAGATTTGGGAATGGTATATGCTACAAAAAGTATAGACATTTGCTATTGACAAATAAGTTCAATTTTTTTGTTGATCAAAGGCCTTACTCTACTTATTCAAGAAGCCTTATCATATGAGAAGAATAGTAAGGTGGCTCTTACTGTTGATGGAATTCGACTTTGAGGTAGTTCTAAGATGACAAAAACCTTATATTAGGAAAGTTTCTCTATCAAAGATGTTTTTAGGAGAAGAGGCTAAAGGAGTGGATGATGATTAATCAAATGTCCAATATTTGATATAGAAAGCTTTTCTATTGTCCATGTTGACATATGGTCCTCATTTTTATTCAATGAATCTTGAATATTTGATTTTACAAAGTGGAAGTTTCATTTTACTTGTATGGCATATGTATCACATCAATGAGCAAGGAGTATTAGAATAATGTGTACCTAAGGATGAGAAGAATTACTTAGAAAAGGCACATAGATGGATCCATCCGCCCATGCCTCCAAGATTGTTACATTGAATAACTTAGAGAGATTAGGATCATACTGATCTAATAGATCAAATCATATGGATATATATTTGGTGAAATGTTAAATATGTCAGCTGACTATCCTCCTAGTAATTCAACTTTGTACATAATTCAAAAAAGTTTAAAATTGAGTGAAAATATGGAATACCATAGGTAGATATCCAACAAAAAAATTGATGAAATGAATTTAGATGAAGACATCTGAATGATCTATGTAAAGACGTGTTGCTAATTATCCTAGAATATGTGTTCTTGAAGATAAATGCTTAGACATGTTTGAAGTTGCTCATTGTGGTAGGAGGACACTTTTCTACAAATAGTACATCAAAGTTAATTCAATTTCTAGTGTCCAACTATATATCAAGATTCAAGCCCATATGTTGAAAGAGTGACATATGTGAAAGGGGTTAGTATCCTATTAGAAAGGATGACGTGACTCTAAGACCATTGATGTCTGCAAGAGCCTTTAAAAAATGGGGAATGGATTTCACTAGACCAATAGATCTACTTGCTCAAAGTTCTCATGTAGATTGTGCCATAGTTGCAACTAACTATTTGACAGAATGGCAGAAGCCAAGGCAACATACAAGAATGGTGCTTAGACTACAAGAAACTTTCTCCATGAGAAAATAATCATAGAATTTGGATTACCAAGGGAATTGATAAGTGAAGGAGGAACTCATTTATTGAGATGATAGAGCATTCTACTAATCAATTTATGATTGTTCATAGAATAGTAAATATAGAAAGGATTGACTAGAGTAGACAACTCCATCACGCTCTCTTGGCATATAGAGTTGCATATAAGACTTTGATTGGAACTACACCATTTGAACTGGTGTATGGAATCAATGTTTTTATGCTAATAGATTTGTTTATTCCATCCTTGAAGACTAGAAATAGGTTGTATTGGAATGGACATGAGTTATCCCAAAGAGTTCATGAGCTAGAAAAGTTAGGAGGCTCAACTTTATAGGTAGTAAAGAGAATTTATGCTAGGAAAAGAAGATAAAAAGCCTCTTATGATATGCATATGAAGGACAAGGATATGCAAGAAGGAGACTTGATATTCATTTACTCAATAAAGGATCATGGTAGGAAACCAAAGAAAATAGTTCAAAGACCTTATATATTACATAAACTTGCACCTAATGGTCCTTTACAATTAGCAACCCTACATGGAGAAATATTTCCAAATTGTAAAAGTTCTTGAATGTATCGTTTGGAGGAAGCTCAAAAGTATCTTTTGAATGTATCTTTTGGAGGAAGCTCAAAAGTTGACTTGAAAATCATCAAGTCAAAGCAATCGAAGCGTACTCAAAGGATGAACAATGTGGTAAAATGGAAGCAAAATCATGGAAGTAAATGAAAAAGAGTCTACTAATTTTCTTGATCTCAAATACCTCCTCGATTTAGGTTTTTTTCTCACTTTTTATGCAAAATATATGTAAAAAGTCCTCTTTTTTGCATAAATCCCTATTTTAGCAGTAATCATAGCCACAATGTAAGAACATGCCCTTGGGAGGGGGGCAATTCCTGGAAACGGCTGTTAACACCCCATCAGTTGCAGAGCAAAAAGGAGGGATCCGCCCAAGGAGGGACTTGCATCTGATTAGCTAGTTGGTAAGGTAATGGCTTACCAAGGCGACGATCAATAGCTAGTTTGAGAGGATGATCAGCCACAACTGAGACATGGCCTAGACTCCTACGGGAGCAGCAGTGGGGAATCTTCTGCAATGGGCAAAAGCATGATGGTAGTCAAGCTTTAAGGGCATTATTAAAGTAGCCACATCAACTTTTGTAGTTTTTTGACACCATTTTAGCCTCCAAATGGCTTTTGGACACTATTTTTATGGTTAAGTCAAACATTATAGTGTGGATAGATCTCTTAAAAACTCTATAAAATTGAAAGAGTACTCATTTGTTTGGGGAACACAATTAGAGTTACTTGTTTAGAGTGATCTTAGAGACCTAACAAGTCTTGTGAGCTTTTGTACTCGACTTTGTAACTACAGTGAGCTGCTTGGAGCATCATATCTCATGCCTACTCGTGAGTGTGTGTGCACCCATGTGTATGCATGCCTTTCTCTTGTTATAGATGTGTATGCTTCTATATAATCATGTGTTGGTCTTCATATCTACAAATTGGTCACACCATGGATAAAACATTCCTCTTATCATGTGGGCTCTTGGACTATGATGATTAGATTTTACACTTTTGGCACCATGGCTAAGGAGAGTTCTTGTTGGATGCCTCTAATGGTAATCTTTTGCATGCCTTATGTGCATTTCATGCTCCGTGCATATGTCTAATTACTTTTCTGCCATCTTCATCTCACCAGATATCTAGATAGGTAGGTAGATAGGTAGGAATAGTTAAATTCTAGGCTTAGGGTTATTGTTTTTTTGTTTTCCATTAAAGCTTAGTTTCCCTCTTCTTCTTCTTCACATTTCTACTCTTTTCTACGCTCTTACTTTCTCTTTCTTCACTCCCTACACACGTTATGGGGCTAGAGTAGTAGCTCTTGAGTTAGGGAAGCTTTGGAGAGTAAGATCCAAGCTCAAGGCAAGGCATAGAGAGATTTTTCCAAGTCGTAAAGGACGTGGGTAGCAGAGGAATTGGCCAAGCACCAAGAGGTGGTACGTGGCCATCTCGTGCTTGTTTTCTTGCTAAAAGGGTAGGAAACGATAGATGTAGGTGAGATACAAGTAGAATAGGTGTGATATTGGAAAAAATAAAGCTCAAACAAGCAAAAAGAGAAAAATGCAAAGCAATCATCCACATGAAAGGGGGTATTTGTTTTCCCTTTGAAGTGTGTTATGGCCTCCTACAAAATAGATCTATAGGATACAAGAGGTGGTTGCCAAGAAAACTAACATTTGAGCAACATTTTTCACTCAAGATTACCTAATAAACAAGAGGAAATGTAGGGAAATCAATCTTGGAAAAGTGCTCAAAATGGAAAACTTATCTCATATTGAGTTTCACAAGTAATATCAAAACTATGTGCAAAATTTGGCACAAAAAGGCCCAATTAAACTTATGATATTTCCAACAATTTCCCTAGGTTGGAAGGGCAATCATCCTATATATATATATATATATATATATATATATATATATATATATATATATATATATATATATATATATATATATATATATATATATATATATATATATATATATATATATATATATATATATATATATATATATATATATATGTGTGTGTGTGTGTGTGTGTGTGTGTGTGTGTGTGTGTGTGACTTGTACACATTAGAATACTATTTTATCACAAGTTATTCATCATTGATATATATAGGTTGTTGTAAGACAATCAACCACTAGTATATGTCAGCTAGTAATAGCTAATATATTATAAGCACATAAGAACAGATACGTATAAATTAGTAATCACTAACTAATACTTATAATTTATTAATTCTTGATATAAGTTAATAATTTGGTTGCTACTAATGTTAGAAGGATTATATCATTCTTGAATGTATAGCCTACATCTAAAGGAAAAATGGGCTTCAAATGAGCTAAAACTAAAGAAGAAATGAGATACAAATGAGCTAAAGAGGAAATGAGCTCCTTAAGATCATTTTCTCTAACAAAATGAGGTAAGGAATCATAAGCTATGAGAGATCATTTCATGTAGAAATGAGTTAGAACTACAAGAGATCATCTCGGCTAAGGAACTAAGGTAAGAAGTCATAAGCTACAAGAGATCATTTCATTTGCATAAATGAGATATAAATGAAAAGCATATCAAAACATAAACGATTAACACTCGATACAATAATTAAACAAGGTCATCAATTAAAGTGGTCTACCTGGATACATTGAGAAAATAAAGAATATGTTAAAAAGACTATTCAGAAATGCATAACCATTAAATCCAATCACTTTCATTAGCTACAAATCATTCAAGTATCATCTACTTACCTCCATTGACAGTCTTTAGTTACAAAATGTACCAAGAAATGGCACTTAATTCCAATAACTATCTTAATGTTCCAAGAAATAGCACTTAATTGTAGAATTCTCGTCCAGTTATTACCAATAGATTCTAGTATTATTCAATCTTGAAACAAATCCCAAGGCATACTATTGTAGATGCATTGGTAGACATCTAGTGAGAGAGTATTAAACACAGAGCTTGAACTAGTGTGGAGTTGATTCATGGGTATTTTAATGCACCATACCAAATGAGATACATATAAACTAGTGGTGAAGATTCTAAAAGTTTGAATACATTCTAATCTATTAATTCATAGAAAGTATATTTGACACTATACTTATTTCTTCATCACTAATATATGTAACCTATATATCAATAGTATATGTTACCTACTCAACACTAACATATGTAATATAGTCATCACTAATATATGAAAGTTGAAAAAAATGTATAAGTAAAAAGCATATCAACCCATAATCAATCAGCAGTGGATACATTAATTAAAGAAGGTCATGAATTGAACTGGTCTACTTGAGATACATCCAACAAATGAACAATATGCTCCTCATATGTAAATTGTTCATTTCTTGCATAGATCCTTCTTATTTGGTGATACCCTAATCTCATTCATCCAAAACGTGAAAATTATATCTTTAACCTCTATTTTAATACATGTGAGTAATCTTGATTTTATAGTCATCTTCAAGTAACTATTATCATTATCAACTATGCTTAATCGCCCTATTGTGTCATTTAGTACTTTCCTACTAACACTTAATGTCTTTGATAGAATAGAAATGTTTATTTGATCTCCATAAAATTATGTATCACCTTTTAGTATGATCATCAAACTAGATCTTCTTCGTACTAGTTCATCATAAGATTTTCCCATGCTCTACAATGTATGTTGGGGATTTCTAAGTAGTATCTCTAATACTTGGTCACCTCACCTTTCAAGTTCACCAAAATCTCTGATACTCGAGTTTTACAATATTCCTTTTACAATAGGTTTCTTCTCCTATTCACTTAAATGCATTGTTAATGAATCAAAGTAACGTATAGAATTTTTAATAGGACTTTCAATCTAATTATTTTGAGAATCTTTTGTAGAGGATACGCCATTCATTGTGAGGGGATATTGTGCTTTTGTCATATCATGACATTTCCAACACATCAACTTCCATGATTCTTTATAATTCCATTTTTTCTTAGTCTAGTAACTTCTGACTAATAGCTTATTGGCCAATGAGATTCTATCATTATCCATTCCCATCTCCCTTGATTAAAATCAAGCAACATAGTTTTCCTCCATTTTCAATCATATAATCAAAAAAATATATACATTAGTATATTATATGTCTAAACTAATACACACATAGAACACAATCTAGAATTTCATATTGAATCCATATTATTATTTATTGAAATGAAAAAAATATATAATGACCTCTATTAAACGAGTAGATAGTTGTTTCCATGAATATCGTGGCTTATAAGCATTCATTGTCACACACTAAGAGAAACATTTCTCAGAGCAACTTACCTAGAACCCTCTAGAAGGTCACGTTTCCAAATAGTAATGCTTCAAGAATAGGAGTAGGGAAAAGGTATGATGGTTGAATCATCAATGAAGAAAGATGTGGATTATGGAGAAAAATATGTCAGGATCATGAATAGATGAATGACAAAATCCAACACTATCTTGTGGATTGCATCTCATAACAATGGAACTATATGGGACAATTACCCTGGACATAGTTTGTTGTGTGCAAGCATGAAAAGAATCATTACGAGGATGTACGTACCACTTGATGACCCTCTCATTAATACGATATCGTGGTCTAGATATTCCTAGCAACTAGAGTATTGTTGTATTTATTGTAGATTTAATGCAATTACACAATGGCCAGACTGCGAACGCAAAATAGCTTGATACTAGCTAGTTAATGCTATCCACGACATAGCTTTTTTCTACATTTCCATGATTTCTATTAGGTACCATGTCATCTATTTCTTCCATATCTCAACCATCATTGTGGATTGCATCTAATTCATGATCACTCCATGGATCATTTGATAAACCTTCATGAGTTTGAAACTTTTCAAAGGTTTGTTGTGCTTCTCTAGAATCTATCTCAGTTGGATCTCTAAACAAATGCATAGGCATTTGATGAAATTATGCAATTTCTTTGTTTTGAATGAATTCATTTTAATTACATTCACAAGTGCAGATTGAACATGCTACTGAAAGCACCCTCATAGCTATAGTTTGTAGCTCCCTCATTTCACCTCCAGACTCTTTCCATCATACAAAAGGTTTATACTTTGAATCACTTCAGTGTGCCATCGATCTCCAAAATTTCCTTCTTGATGTTCATAATCTACCCTCTAATAAAATGCATCTTGACCATCTATGCTTAAAATTAAAAATTGGCATGATGTTCTAAAATTTTCCATGACTTTTTTGTTCGAGACTTGACCATTGAGTAGAATTCATGGATCGAATATGAATGTTGTTTCATGCAAATGAGTATGCATCTACATCCATTGTTTCTCTACTAATGATACAATCTATGTTTTATTCTTTTGATGAGAAATAATTAAAGTTCTTCACTTTTTGTATAGCTTTTGACATAATCAATAAACTTTTCCTATCACAAACTTATTGGTATCAAAAATTCATAGAAGTTCTATAAAAGGCTTAGTGATACTTAATTTTTTTCAAGATTACACCAAAAACTTTGTGACTGTATCAGAGAGATATAGTTCCATACAACAATTTGATAAGAGGGATATTTCTCTAGGCATGACTCCCATGTTTGATCCACAATCCTTGATTGTCTGACTCAAAATTGATTCTTACTTCACAATAGTATGTGTATGTGTGTGTATGCATGTGTTATGTGTGTGTATGATTGTGACTAAAAAACTCGTGTGATTGTTTGACTCAACATTGACTCTTCACAATAGTATGTGTATGTGTATGTGTATGTGTATGTGTGTATGCATGTGTGTGTATGATAGATATATAGAGAGGTAGAAATATAGACATATGGATAGATACATAGATACATTGATGAATATATATAAAACTTTAAGAGATAAATTCACAATAGTTTTTATATGTTTTAATATTTATACTTTGAGGAATGTATACCTTATTTGATATGGATTTGTGTTTTCTTTTTGGTAGATGTAAAGTTCTACATGAAGGCAAGCACTATGGGAAAGGGAAAAGAATGTTCATATGTGACTATTCATCAAGAAGGAAAAATGATATTCACAATACAATGCAAATGTTGTGGACATCACTGTGTAGGAAATGCAACTTGGATAAAAGAGAATCTTTTTAGTACATGCAACAATGTTGCAGGATGCCCTAATCTAGGTAATGATATATTGGTATGTTTTTCAACATATACAAACAAGTGTAAAACCCAAGGTATCACATCAAAGAGATTTAAAAGCATGAATAGTTTACAATACTTTTAAAGAATTCAAATTGTAGAACAAGAACTAGTAGATGTATCAATGGCAATGAGAGAATTTCGAGATATGCTTACTCAAGTATCATAAGCTCATTTTGAGAATATTCAAGATCAATATACTTTGATTTCTCTAGATATTTCAAAAAAAAGTAGATCAGATGATCAATCTAATAGAGTGAGTGGATCTAATAATGTATCACATATTTCTCATGTTAAGCCACAAAACATAGTAGATGTAGCTTTTGAGAAGCAAGATTGCCTTGATATTTATCTTAAATGGACTCAAGCATTTGTAGCATGTGAAATTCCTTTTCATAACCCGATTATCAAAGATGTTTTGATGTCAATTGCACAAAAGGGATTCACCATGCCAGATTACAATAAAATGAAGACAAAATATGTAGATAAAGAGAAGCATAGTAAAAAAAAAAAACTATCTCAATTATATACCCATGTATGGACAAGCCATTAGAAGAAGCCATTGATTAATTCCATGGTGATAACAAAGTACCCCAACAAAGCATTTCATATATTTTCTGTTACACAATTTGCAAGAGCCTATGTTCTTCTCAATGGTTTCTTAGAAGTCAGGCAAACACTTGTAGAAATGATTGTGGATCAAAGATGAGAGGCATGACTAGAGAATTATATCTATTATTGAGTTCCTACTTTGAAATGTATCTTTGATATAGTCACAAAGTTTTTGGCATACTCTTTAAAAAATATCAGTATCACTTACTAGAGTTAGACATCTACGAAAGCACACAAATAGCACAAGGAAGAAGAAGAAGCTTGGAGCACAACACACAATACTGAATGTATTACTAGAGAATGTACAAAGATAAGTATCCCATTAGGGCAATACGCATATATGCAAGTCGAGGAAAAAAAACCTCAAGAGGGAAAAAAGTGCCCTGGGGGTCCTAGTGTGTTCACACATCACTACCTAAATATATCAACAAATCCCCCTTGGGAGTGATGCAGTGAACAAGTAGCTGGCACTCATTTATAAGGAAGTGACAAGCTATGTGGAAATCACTCCACAAAAGGAAGTCAGCCCAAAGCTTTGCGGAAAGCTTCAAACTTCTCCCTAGGTAGAGCCTTCGTGAAAAGGTTTGCAATGTTCTTCTACGTGGGCACATATGCCAAGCTCATCTCCCTAGCAGAGAACCCCTCCTTGACATAATGATAATGCACCTCAATGTGCTTAGTGCGAGCATGGAACACAGGGTTCCTCGCAACTGCCAACGCGCTCTGACTGTCAGTGAAGATGGTGGTGGCAGAAGACTGACCAACACCCAAATCAACCATAAGGCGTCTGAGCTACACACACTCAATAGTAGCTGTGAAAGTTGCCCTATACTCAGCCTCACAATTGGATGTGACCACAGTAGGTTGCTTCTTGCTCAGCCAAGATATACATTAGCTACCAAGCATGAAGCAAAAGCCACTAGCGGACATACGAGTGTCATAGCAACCAGCCCAATCAAAGTCAGAAAAAGCATGCAAATCTGGCAGTCATGATCCCCCCTTGGGATAAAAGAACCCAAGTAGCCAAGTACCACTCAAGTAGCGAAAGATGCACTTAACCACCTGCCAATGCTTGACACCCAGGCAATGCATAAACCTCCTCATCTATGAGAGAGCAAAATGAATATCTCGCCGAGTAATGCATAAGTAAATCAAGCATTCAAGAGCCTGTTGATAGAGAACAGCATCAAATGCATCTCCAGCATCCTAAAGACTCAACGGTAAGCCTTTCTCCATAGGAGTGGCAATAGCCTTACAACCTTCAAGAGAGAAATGTTGCAATTTTGTGTCAATATATTTTGTTTGACACAAAGCCATTTCACCATCAACATGCATAAACTGAATGCCAAAATAGTGATGCAAATGCCCCAAATCAGATACCTCAAATGAGGCATGTAAATCAGCCTTAAAATCAGCAATATGCCTCTCATGAGGACCAGTGAGTAGCATGTCATCAACATAAACCACAATGATCAGAAGTACATCATTAGCACTCTTAACATATAGGCATGTATCTTTTCATACCAAGCACTTGGTGCTTGCTTTAAACCATATAATGCCTTCTTTAACATGCACACCTGGTTCTCTCATCATGCCCTTTCTACACAAAGCCACAGGGCTGAAAAACATAGACTTCTTCATGCAAGTCGCCTTTTAGAAATGTTGTTTTGATATCCAACTGATGTACATTCCAACCATGATGAGCTGCGAGTGCACAGATGCTACGAACAGTAGTCATTCGGCAAGTAGGTGCAAAGGTCTTATCAAAATCAATGCCTCTTTCCTGCGCATCACCCTTTGCTACAAGCCTAGCCTTATACCTGTCAACTATACCATCAGGCTTACGCTTGAGCTTGTATATCCACTTAGTCTGAATGGCCTTCTTGCCAGCAGGCAAGTCACATAAAGACCAAGTACCATTCTTCATCATAGCATCATATTCAGATTGCATAGTAGCCATCCAATTTTCTAAATTTTGTGCTTCATCAAACAAAACAGGCTCATTCTCATCACAGAGACTAGATGCAGCCATAGCATAGCAATATGATGCAAAACAAGCAATATGAGAGCCTGAACGATATGACAAAGGTGCATCTAATTTGCTATCACGTAAAGTCTGCACCATCCATTTTGGCATAGTTTTTGCATGCTCAATATCAGCTCTCTCATCAACAAGTGCATCATGTAAATCTGCATGAGAAATGGAATGATCTGCATCATCACATGAAACCTGCAAAGACTGAGAAGTTGCCTCATTAGGACCAGCACTAGACTGTCCACCTGTAAAAAGAGGTAGCAAAGTATCGTACATGTCTTTGGAGCTAATAGATGTCTCCTTAGTACATGAAAGCAATCGCTGAATAACATCTTCCACAAAAACAACATCACGGCTAACCAAAATGCATTTAGAATATGGATGATATAGACCCTTTATGATATGATCATTTCCTCTAGAGTACTTGCAAAACAATTTCTGCTTTTCTGATTTCTTTTCATCTTTGTCTTCCCTCTTCAATTGTGCAGAATTAGCAGATTTCTGCTTACTAATTGAAGAGCTCCATTTTCCTTTGCCCTTCTGACTAGCTAGGAAAGCTTGATCTCCAACACGCATAATGAACCTGTTGTGTCTGGACTGATCTTCCTGCAACAGAACAGAGACTAACCCCTCAAATGACAAGGCATTTGGATTGCCTTTCATCATCAACCAAAGAGTAGAATCAAACCTCTAATATGAATTAGGAAGACCATTCAAAACGGTTGCACAAGTGAGCTATCTGGTATAACCTCATCAGCAAAAATCAATTGTTCCTTCAATTCTTTGATCTTTGTTAGAAAACTATCCATAGAATCACCTTCATGTGCTCACTCTCCAATTGTTTTCAAAGGTAAGCAACACGAGCCTCATTCCTAGCTTGGTACAATGTGGTAAGTGTATCCCAAGCATCCTTAGCTATTCTGCAAGAGCGAATGTGTGGAATAATGGCACGTTTGACACAGAGAGATATCAATGCATGTGCCTAGCTATCTCTGCCATCCCAATGAATTTTCTCTACAGTAGGTGCACCAAAAAATGCAGCACGAACAGGAATATGCAAAATATCATCGTTTTTGACACCTTCTACATCAGCTTCAGTACCTGCAGTTGTAACAGTTGCAGGTGTGATAGGATGTTTTTTAACTCAATGCATAATGTTCCACAGTCCTTTTGTAGCCAATATATGTCACATCATATAGGCCCACAACGGGTAGTTGATACGATCCAACTTATCCTCAACATACAAAATACATCACTGCTTTCAGCCATGGCCAGTGACTAAAATACCTTGATGCAGAAATTTGATTGTATCTCAAAAAGTTGAACGAAACTAGCCAGACAAGTTTTGCTAAACTTGTAGCAGACTTCCAAATGCTTATATTGGTGGACCCAAACAGGTATATACCTTTGGCACAAAAAGGCAAAATAGCCTACACAAACGTTGCGATAGTGCGTTCAGAGGTCAAAACGAGCTCTAAAACACCCTGAGTATGCTCACCAAATTTCGTGCGAATTTGAGACTACAATCGGAGAGGTGTAGACGACACCCTAGATGAAACGACCACCTGCTCTGATACCAATTGTTGGAGTTAGATGTCTGCAGAAGCACGCAAACAGCACAAAGAAGAAGAACAAGCTTGGAGCACAACACACAATACTGAATGTGTTACTAGAGAATGTACAAAGATAAGTAGCCCATTAGGGCAATAGGCGTATATACAGGGGGGGGGGACCTCCTAAAGAGGGAAAAAAGTGCCCTGGTAGTCCTAGAGTGTTCACACACATCACTACCTAAATATATCAACATCACTAAAGCTTTTGTGGAGCTTCTACACATTATTGACACACAAGTTTTTGATCAGAAATGTTTACTAGATTATGTCAAAGGTATACAAAAAGTGAAAGACTTTAATTATTTCTCACCAAGAAAAAAACACAGATTGTATCATTAGCAAAGAAATGTTGGAGGCAAATGCATAGTCATTTCCATGGAACAACATTCATATTGGATTGAGCATTTCAACTCAATAGTCAAGCATCAAACAAAGAATTCATGGAAAATTAAAAAAATCCATGTCAATTATTACTTCCACACACAAAAGGTCAAGATGCATTTCATCTAACGATAGCTTATGTTAATTAAGAAGGCCCTTTTGAAGATCCATGGTACATTAAAGCGATTTAAAAGTGTCCACCACTTGTATGGTGGAAAGAGCATGGAAGTGAAACAATGGAGAAACAAAATATAGCTACGAGACTGATTTCAATAGAAGGTCCAAAGACTTATTATGAACTCAAGTGGTGTGCATATGATCTCTTCATTCAAAACAAAGAAATTTCTTAAGTGCATCATGTGCCAATGATTTGGTATAAATTTGTAATATGCATTTGTTACATGCTCCAACCAAGATAGTTCCTATAGTCTCAACCTTTGGAGATTTTCAAAGTCATGAAGGTTTATCAAATGATCCATGGAGTGATCATGAATTACATGCAAACCACAATGATGGTTCAGACATGAAATAAATAAATGTAAATACTTTGATTGTATTCAATTTCAAAAAGGATGTGTTTATTATAAAAGAGGATTATGTTACACAAAGTTGTTTCTATAACAAAAACTTATTTGTATTACAAAATGTTGCTTGTCTATTCTTTATTTTTTTGATGCAGTAATTCATCCATAGTGAACCAATCAAAAGATGGTGATGCTTGTGATAGTCTTCCATATTTGTTCACGTATGCATTGAGAGATACTTGTGAACTTCTCATCTAATTTTCTAATTCATGAATTACCCTCTGATGCTTATTCTACCCTCTGATGCTCATCAATTATTCTACCCAAATTTGGAATTATAAATCCTTCATTGTATACATTCATCCTTGTGATGATATATTTTGAATAAGATTGCATTATTCACGTAGAAGAATATATGCATGCTTTCGATGAAGAGGACTGTTGTTCTAGAAAAGGGTAGGTACCACTTCAAGAAGTTCCACCTCCTTAATTGTCAATCCGTAGAAGAGATAGGATGATGTGCAAATTGTGAATGAGTGATGTGAGTGAAGGTGAAGGTGAGAAGCACGTGGTGCACACACACACAGTAGAGACAAGAGAGAAACAATGGAAGGTGAGAATCACACTTGTACTGCTCAAGATAACTCTTACAAAACTTGCTCACACTAACTAAACTCAAACAAGCTCTCCCAAAAATGAACTCTCTAGATTTCTTTATAGTTTTTAGACTAGTTTTGGCCAGTTTTGAACCTAGTGTTTGCCCTCATTAGAAAATAGGTTCTAAATGTCATTTGGAGGTCCAAATCTAAAAATTAAAAAAATTGGTATGAGCATTCTATCTAAGCTCCTCAAGTTTGAGGACTCCTTTGCTTGTACAAGATGGAGTTTTTTGATACAAAATTGGGTTTTATATAATACATATGTTACATGAGTGATGAAAATCATTGTTGAGGTTTTGAACAAAGTATTCTAAAATATGTTTCTTTGAGAAATAAAGGGTTTGGCCCCCCAAACTTCCTACATTTCCACTCACATGTTGCCTCTGTGTCGATGTCTATGGCCACTGCTGGTTGCATTGCCAACACCCCCTCCCTCTCACATCTGTCATCCTCGAGAGATTCTAGTTATAGAGCTTGGGCGATGTAATTCTGCAAGAGATCATGGTTGAGTGTTTGTTCTGTGATGTGGAGGCCTCGCACCAAATGTGCTTCTAGTTTTTCCCAATTGACTTCTTGAGGCTCATCATGGGGGGGGATTCTATAATGAGTGGAATTCATGAGTTATTCGTAGGCAAAGAGTTGTAACAAGTGTGTAGGTCTACTAATGAGAACTTCTAATGGTACTCCCAGAAGCCCATAGTAAACATCTCTTCAAAGGTTGATTTGTAACATGCTAGTAAGTATTTAATCCTCCAGTGACATGCCTAGCATACCCTAAGCGACAGTGTTGTACTCATGTCGTGTTGTACTCATATCGTAGACTAGATCACCGTTACCGTGCTCAAAACCTAGGGTGGACACATGCGGGGGTTTGACACGTCTGAAGATTTTAAATGTGTTCTGCATCAAGTTAAAACTCTTTATGGCCATCTTCACGCCTACACCTATCATGCAGTGAAGTTGGGGGAGCCAATGTAATATGGTAGCCATCAAATACCCAACTATGGGGGGGGGGGGGCACTTGGGTGGTGTGAAATTTGGATAATTTAACCAGTCTTGGCATTGCTTGTTATTTTGTAGTTTGATGGCAAATGTAGTCCAAGAATAGCGATGATGGATAGGGCCATAACACGGGTTCTACTTTAGGTTTAATGGGGCCTTAGTCCACATATACATCATCTTAGGATATTCCTATAATAATTTCTTTCGTCGGTTGGGTTGGAAAATATGGGCCCTTTGTGCATCGAGTGGTAGATCAGGGGGTTCAAACTAAGTCGCATGTGTGGGTTTCTTTCTCATGGGTTTCTCGATCACAAGATTATACTCATCCATGTAGATAAAATATGGCTTATGCTAAAGTTCATTAATAGAGATGTACCTATAGGGAACCAACTGTGCAAAGCAAGGAGATTGAAGAATCGTCTCCTCGATAATTGCCATAGCTTGTAGCTAGGCTTCTACACACGTAGAATCAGTCTTACCCAATTCTTTAATTGGTTTCATCCATGCAGATGTGGGGAGATCAAATGTGTTGTGTCCTTCCCTAGTCACACGTCCAACACGGTTAGGCTGAGGTTTGTATTCCTCTTCAAATGTAGCTTCCACTGGAATGGTGACTGTTTCTTTGACAGCTAGTATTTTTGGTGGTGAATCTAGTCTAGGGATCTCTGAGGGATCCGATATTTGGGCTTGGATATTCAGCACACATGCCTATAATGTGGTCAATTCCTCAAAGATTTTTGGTGGTGTGACTTCCTCAATGGTAGGTGGTTGAACATGTGCTTGGAGTCATAAATCTACATTCTCACTTTTAAGTGTCTGACATTCCTCTGTCAGTTTGTCATAGTTTCCAATAAGCGCGCATGGTCTTCTAGCAGCATCTGCATAATTTTCGATGGGATGTCCTTGAAGCAACTTGGATTGATCAGTTCATCAGGTTCGTCCAAGGTGGCTTCAAGATTTTCTTTATTTTTTTCTTGCAAGCGTTGATTCTCTTCTTTAGCCATTGCTAGATGACATCTAAAGAGTCCCATGTTAGTGGCATTTCTCACAATCTAGACTTGTAAATGTTCTTCTGCCTCAATGATAGCTTCTTTGGTTTTATACTCCAACTCCAACTTCATTGAGTGATATGCATCACGAAGTTCCTAATGGCATGCATTCAGAGATGCATTCGCGATTGTTAGCGAATTAAGGTTTGCATGGAGTTGCATGGTGGTCTGCTATAGAGCCTAATAGGGATTTCCTAAGGAAGCGAACTCTTCTCGTACTTGATGCATGCATGAAAATATTTGTTGGAACGTGCTATTGATCGTGGTTGATGAAACTAGTGATGGTGTGATCAAAAATGATTGTTTTGTAGTGTGTATGTAGGGGGAATATGGGTGGGGTGAGGGAGAATGGATGTTATGGTGATGGTGGAAAAGTGTGTGGATGTGAGTGGGTGTAACAAGGTAGTAGAAGTGAGTGGAAGTGTGGTGGGTGGTGAGATATCCATATCACTAGATGTGTGATCTAATGAATTATTGGTGAATCGTGGAGTAACCATGGGTGAGTATGTAAGTGTAAATACAAGGTTTACAAATAGGGATTAATATGTTACATGAGGGTGTTTAAAAAATGATTTATGCGGAGGAGAGGTTGCATCAATCAGACATGTTGGGGTTCAAACCATGGTAAAGGCTTCCGTTTGAGGAAATGCAATGCTTCCATAGTGCCCACTGCTTGAACAAGTTCATTGAATGCATTTACAAATGAAGTTTCAAATCCACCACTAGCCAATTGTTGTTGTAGGATCTCTTTGCTTTCTTGTTCTGTAACCTGATGGCTTGCTAGAGCTTTTGGATGGAAATTGCTTCTAGGGTGTCCTCCTCCCTAGGGCTTGTGTCACCTTGAGTTTCGGTTTGCTTCTCGTGTTGTCCTTGTTGATCATCCCCTTGCGATTCTTGACTTTGCTGACTCTCGTCATCCTCATTGTCTTCCTTAGTGATTTTTTTTCCTCCTCATTAGAAATTGATATTGTTTGAGTGGCCTCACGTTCTAGTGGGGAGCTAGGATAGCTCAGGTGTTCATATTTTTGTGAGAAAAATTGAACTTTGGATAACCAAAACTCGCTTGAGATAGCATCTTGCATTTCAAAGTCGAATTTCGTATAAAGTGGTTCTATCTCTAGGTTTGCTATAGGGAAGGTAAATGCCTCAGCACCAATAGTGGTTGCGACTTCCCTTATTGTTCTATTTGTAGTGGTTGTAGGTGTCACCATAGTTGCTTGAGAGGGTAGGGCTCCACTAGTGGTTCCTTCTGATTTGATCGATCGGGACAGACGAATTCGAATAGGGGGTATTAGCAATGGGGGTTCTGTGGGTGATTGTTGGGGTGATCATTGAGGGGAGGTTGATGCGGTTACTTGTAGACATGGTATGGTTCCTCTCATTCATTTGCATGTTCTTGACTTCGATGATTTACGAGACTATTAACACCTTTGAACTTTTTCGATTCTGCACTTGACAGAGCTCTCTCAACCGGAATGTCATAAGCTAAACACATGTACACAATTCTAGTGATTGTGCAACATTGGTGAATGACTCTCTTCCTAATCCATCTTTGCGTGGCCAAATATAGTTTTTCTTGAACTCAACTAGCGAGATCAATAGTCTGGGGTCCCGTATTCGCAAGATACAGTCCCAAACAAATGCATTTTTGAGGCAATGTAAAATGATCTTGAGCCAGGAAGGCAAAATGTTGCATGAAAATTCATAACGGCTTGGACAATTCAAGAGTAGTGGCTGAGATATCAACCCACTTCAATATTTCACCTTTTTTCATAGGTTCAAGTATCAATGTTTCCCTCTCTATTGGCATGTATGCCATGAATCTTCAATGCGGCTCTAACGAGGTCTGCTAAGAGGTAAAACTTTTTGAAAGGTGGATCTGCAACTAACAATGTTAGGATGAATGTGCCCCCTTATAGGTGGTTGTAAGACCAAATAATAACAACTATACAAATCGAGTTTGGGAAGGGATGCACTAAAATATTCAATGAATCATAACCTTCCCCAAATTGGTCTTAATTCCTCTAAATATTGAAGAGCTTCGAAATCTTGTGAGAAGGATTGATATGTTCCCCACATGTCATCGCTAAAGCACATAGTTGCATCGTAAATGTGCTTTGCATCGACCAATGGGCCTGCTAAGCCTTGGAACCAATGTGACATACTGTGTTCTTTCTTTGTCCTTCCTATGGGGGGATTGTCGATAGACATTGGTCCCAAGAAGTCTTGAAATGTCAGAGGCCTCATTGAAGGATGAGCCTCAACTAGTAGGTTCTCAAAATCTACTATCAGTGTGCTAGTACCAGCACCAAAAGTTCCTTCAGCTTGCATTGTGATTCTGAGTATTTGTGTAAAAGATCTACTTCAAAAGGATAACACATTAGCATGGAAATTAATTATGGTCCCAGTAAAGTGAGATCGCAATCCCTTTCCATAACTAATGTGTGGCTCGTGTTTGTCCTCAATGTCTATACAGATTCTTAAACATTGTTGTAGTGCTATGGGTTCTTTCAAGTATATATAGGATCGTACTTTAGAGCTCAATAGCCCATACAAAAACAAAGATACTTGCTTGGCTTGAGTGGGTAACTCTAGCATTGGGCAGCTCTCAATGTACTGTCTAAATCTATGTCCTGCTAATCTGACAGTCTTCTAGGGCGTCTGTTTAAAACTATGGATTAACAAAGAAGTGTTGCACCTAATCCCACTTTTAGAGAATCTAGTTATGAATGATTCTAACAAGTGATGAATGTACCTAAATTTTCTTTTCTATAAAGGTTGAAACCAGGTTAGGGCTGTGGTTTTCAAAGTGAGTCAAAATGCATTATACTGGGTGAACATATCGTCCACTTGTTCTACTCCCAACACTTGCTTGAACTCGGCCACATGGTCATAAGGATCCCTTGTTCCATTGAAATAATGTTTCATTGATTTCACTAACTGTGTGGGTCTCAATATTCTTGGATGCTCTGAGGGTCTAGGTAGAGAAAAGTCAACTCTACCACCTTGTGTTCTTGGTTCACCCTGTCACTCCCTCCCATCAGTTTCTATAGCTGATCGGTCTCTTCCCAGTGTATGAGCAAAGCTCACTTCAAGCCTCTCCTTTCCTTTTTCTCTTTGGGAACCATGAGACATGGATGTTGCTACTCCTTGGTGCCCAAAGTCAACATTAGCTCGAAGGGGGGAAAATATCGATTCACCCCTCGATGTATAGGCATGTCTCCCATGTTCGGATACTACAAACACTTGTTCTAATGTGTTGTTTAAATCCACCACTTTTCCAAGTATCTCAGGGTCCTTGAATTCATAGATCATGATTGTTCCTATTTTGCTTGGTTGATCAGGCATGTATCTCCAAAATGCCTCATCTGTATCCGTATTTAGAAATAACTCAATACTTTTGTTATCTTTAGAGATCCATTCTAGATTAAGCATCAGGATCAACATTGATTTCCCTCTTGGTGTCCTAGGTTCACCATCTAACGATTCCTATATATGATTCTCCATGGGATGTTCCAATCCCATGAGTTGATCTCGGTTTTTCAATCGAACAACTGATCTCCTCAAACCATCCTCATAGATGTGAGCACCTAACTAGTTGGTTCGGACATATTCTAACTAAGTTCTGTAAGGTCCTTTAGGTCTTTCTAGATAAGCTAAATTTGTTACGCTCTCTGGTCTCTCCATGTTATAAGATATCTCCGACTCACTAATTTTTTAGGTGAGTTCATAGGGGTAACCCCTAAGTTGTTGAGCCCAATATTGTGATGTTGTTGGAAATTTAGTAGGCCCATAACTAATGCCACAGGTCCAAGGTTCCATAGGTCCAACATATACAACATAGAATCTAGCAATCTTCCAATATTGACAAAACATGAACATACCACATTTAATCATACAGATGATGAGACAAAGATAGAGAAAGATTAGACAACATGTGTAAAGTGTTACGTAAGCCAAGGCTTACTCACACTATCATATATACCAATGTTCAATGTACAATGTGGGAGCAAAACTCTCAACCACTCTATGTGAATAGAAAATAGATGGATGAATGAATGTACAAATGTCACAAACATATTCAGATGTATGAACAAAAATCTGAATATACATGAGATGTGTGACCTAATAGGTTGTAGAAGAGTGAATATGAGTGACCGAAAGAGGAAGGATCAGCCTAAAATTGATAATCAACAAACCTTCATCTAACCTTAGGCTATGGAAGACCCTAAGTTAGATACGTGTGTGAAAAGATCACAAACTCACAAAAGTAGCAAAGAATGCTAACAAGTTTGCTGTCGGAAATCCTCAAACTCATACGAACATATCTTCTCTAACACCTCGTCCAAATATGCATGAAGCATACATGTACTGATTCTCTTGTACCTATGCCGAATAGGACTCCTTCTGATATGAATGCCGCTGCCTTCATAAATTCCAAGTAGTACTTGTGTGCATAAAGAGAATATGTACCTGAATACTTAACATAAGATGCAAATCTTATATTAACCACCATCCAATGTCTTTGAAGTAACCCGAAATCTTCATATAGAAGACAATCTTCAAATACATCATGTAGATGGCCGATCCACACCATCAAGCTGCTGATAGGTAAGTCCTCTCCATAAGCAAGAGTGTGAGCACACTCTTCTTCTTCAAGAAGAACTCCATAGCCGCTCCTCAACATGCTCCAAAATAGCACCATGGTTGCCCCATGTGCTAAAAGCACTACCTCAAAGAGGTACCAAGCTTCCAAAACTTGTGTTGTAATAGTTGATGGATATCTACAATGAGCCCAAGACTGTTCTTATATAGTATTTCTATCTCTTCCAAAAGCAATAATAAATCTCTCAAAAGCATAAGATCATAGCGATCTATAAAAACAAACAATATATACGCATCCGCCTCTATTGAAAAGCATAAAGTAAAATCCACAACGCGAATTCGGCACCAAAATATCTTTTTCTCCATGCTGCGCTGGCTGTCGCTCACAAGACTTGAACCCTTGCACCTGGGATGGGAGGTGTTTGCCTTTACCAAGGCGCCTTCTTGTTTTGCTTCTAGAAAGACTAAGAACAAGACCTACACATGCTATGGTATGTGAGCAAATTTTTGACCAATGGACATTGAATCCTTTGTTTTTCAACAACCCCCCTCCAATGTCATATTGGTACAAACTGAACTGGATCTACAAACGGTCATAGCTGTAAACTATCACAAGTTTCAAGCTTATACTCCTGAAATTGTGCTTCAAACCTTTTCTTCAAAGTCTTATTTAAAAATGAATTTTACTTTCCTTCAAACTTAAAACATCTGTATTTGCTGACTATGAACCATAATACATGAGAAAATATGCAAACTAGATATCCAATAGTGTAATCATTAAGCAATGATTTGCTTGACAATAAATGTAGCAAGTACTGACTCTGAACCTGCTATCTCTTGTCTTCTCAGACTTGAAAACATACACTAGGATCCACATATTTGCATTTACCTTACGAAAAAGTTTTCTCAACATACTTTTGTTGTGTCATGTAAATACACTAAACAAAATCAAGAACTGAATCTTGGAACCTGTGACTGACAACTCACAACTTAGTGTATTATGAACACTACCGGTTCATCTTTGATTGTACTCAAGTCAACTCAAATCAACTGAAATCAACTCATGAGTCTCATCTTGTCATCATCTTTGTTCTATCTGTAAGTCCTTCATACCTCTTTCCTTTAGAATCTGGTATAAACATATATGTGTGCACTTCAAACATACCTCTCTAAAATATCAAGCTTCTCTTCAATAGAAATCTGGATCCTTCTCTTAAACAGGAACACCCTAACAGGAACTTTCTCCAAACATTTTCCTTCTTCCTTCTTCTTTCAAAGCTGGAACATAAAGAGAACTTGACAAAGGAAATATAGGAATACCTGAAATAGGAATACCTGTAGGTATGACTCTACATTCTTTTACATATGGCTGAAAATAAGTCTTCATGTTTCATCACCCCCCTGGATGATTTAACACTAGTATCCAGAATTCTTCAAATTATATCAAAATTTATGAAATATGGAATGTCTTCCTTCATAAATCTGATTTTCAATAATCAATACCTATATCTGAAACAAAATTTCAGGATCCATAATCTTCTGTAACATAACAAGTATCTTCTTCTATCTCTTTGCAACACAAATCTGATAGAACCTCAATCTTTGACTTACTTCTTCCAATGTTAAAGACCTTACAAACAAAGGATAGAAAAATGACTCATAAATACTCAAGATCTTTAAGACCTTCAAGATCATCCAAGATCATATAAGATCATAGGAGATCTATGATCTTTCCAACAAAATACTTGTGTAGAATCTGCTCTCATCAAACCTTCATGACTGAATGTTTGATTTGCTACCTGAATGTCTCAAAGTGTCCATGCTTCTTACAAAGTTGTAAAACTTTTCTTCAAACAAATACTTCCCAAGAATCTGCAACTCCTACTTGAAACATAAGTGGACAAACTTCTCACCTTGAGAACTCCAAAAGCTGCAAGTTGATACTTCATGTTTTCATATTCTACCCAGGTGAAATTTGATAGTACCTGCTTGACTTTCTTTTGACTAACTCCACTTCTCAATCAAGTGATAGGATCTAATGGAACACCTTTTTGAATACAAGCATGTATCCAAAAATCAAGACAAACACAGAAAGTAGATTCTCCATTGACTTGTACATCAACAAATCTGAATTTTCTGAAGTTTTCTAGGTAACTTTTCCAAACACAAAACCTCAAACCAAGTCTTCAACATTTGCTACAAAAAACTCTTTTACCTCAAGAGCTAGATAAAGAAGAAATATACTTCATTGCAACTTTTCATATACCAAGTAGCTCTGAATTCACACTCCAAGAATTCTTTGAGGGAACATATCAACTGCCTGCTTAAAATCTTCAACTTATATATAATGCATACATATGAGTCAAAACATACAAGTTGTCTTCAAAATCTACTGCTTTTCTTTCTCTCAATGCAATTCTTCATCAAATCTACTAAATCATGACCAAGTGTAATGTAAAACAAGAAACTACTCCTTCACACAAGATGTTCTCGTAGACTTGTCTTTGGATGTAGAGGATAAAATAGAAAAAGTATATGGAAAATATGAGAAAAGGATATCTTACTTTTCTTTTGGAAATATTGGACTTTCTTCTTCTGCATCTTTTTCCACCTGATGATGTTAACATCTTCAAAACTTCTCTTCCATACCTTTTGTTCTCTTCATCTTGAAGTATCAAACACTCTTGACTTCTTCAAATGAAATCTTTTTCTCTTCCTCTAGTGCTAAGAGTAAGAACAAAACAAACATGATATAAATGGAAGTGAATATAGAATCATGTTTTACCATCTCCTCATATCTCTGAATCAAAATTCTGCTTCAAATGTCTGAAATGACTAAATTCACCAACCTTTTGTCTGAATGATGAATTACCTTTCTAGAGTTACCTCTCTAGATCAAATTTTGTACCTGTATATCCAACCAACTTACAACAAAGAATTGTCTGAACACAAAACTCATCCCATCTCCAAATTTATCTTCTTAGATGAGCTTTCTTGCTATGAAAGAGATCTCTCAAAACTCTCTAGAAAAACCTCTAGATACCTGTTTTGATGTAGCCTTTAGCTTTCAATAATGAAAGTGTATAAAAGCACTCATTGAGTCCTTCAAATCTCTTCATAACTGCTCTTCTAAGATATGACCTGCAAATGATAATCTGATAGTAAAAAATGATACCTGTGATTTGATGTTGATCTGATTCCTTCATCTTCTCTAAACCATTGTTCTTCCTTGAATTTGAAGTAGTCTTCTCTTTATCAAGTCTTGGTTTTCAAACAATACATTCTGTAAAGTATTTTCATACTTCTCCAAAAGTATTCGGTTGCTAACAGATCATCAACTTCATACTCCACACTAATGAATAAACATGTGACTAAATTGTGTAATTCTCAAATCTCTACTCATCTAGATTAAGTGTGTATGTCAAATGTCAAAATTAGAAGATGCTCTTAAATCATATGTTGTAAACCTGGAAGTCTGGGAACCTGAGAATCTGAGAGCCTGAATGAACTCTGATATCAAAACCCTAAAGCTCTGATACCAAATGTTGGAAATTTAGTAGGTCCATAACTAATGCCACAGGTCCAAGGTTCCATAGGTCCAACATATACAACATAGAATCTAGCAATCTTCGAATATTGACAAAACATGAACATACCACATTTAATCATACAGATGATGAGACAAAGATAGAGAACATGTGTAAAGTTTTATGTAAGCCAAGGCTTACTCACACTATCATATATACCAATGTTCAATGTACAATGTGGGAGCAAAACTCTCAACCACTCTATGTGAATAGAAATAGATGGATGAATGAATGTACAAATGTAACAAACATATTCAGATGTATGAACAGAAATCTGAATATACATGAGATGTGTGACCTAATAGGTTGTAGAAGAGTGAATATGAGTGACCAAAAGAGGAAGGATCAGTCTAAAACTGATAATCAACAAACCTTCATCTAATATTGGGCTATGGAAGACCCTAAGTTAGATACATGTGTGAAAAGATCACATACTTACAAAATTAGCAAAGAATGCTAACAAGTTTGCTACCGGAAATCCTCAAACTCATACAAACATATCTTCTCTAACACCTCATCCAAATATGCATGAAGCATGCATGTACTGATTCTCTTGTGCCTATGCCGAATAGGACTCCTTCTGATATGAATGCCACTGCCTTCATAAATTCCAAGTAGTACATGTGTGCATAACGAGAATATGTACCTGAATACTTAACATAAGATGCAAATCTTATATTAACCACCATCCAATGTCTTTGAAGTAACCCAAAATCTTCATGTAGAAGACAATCTTCAAATACATCATGTAGATGGCCGATCCACACCATCAAGCTGTTGATAGGTAAGTCCCCTTCATAAGCAAGAGTGTGAGCACACTCTTCTTCTTCAAGAAGAACTCCATAGCCGCTCCTCAACATGCTCCAAAATGGCACCATGGCTACCCCATGTGCTAAAAGCACTACCTCAAAGAGGTACCAAGCTTCCAAAGCTTGTGTTGTAATAGTTGATGGATATCTACAATGAGCCCAAGACTCTTCTTATATAGTATTTCTGTCTCTTCCAAAAGCAATAATAAAGCTCTCAAAAGCATAAGATCGTAGCGATCTATAAAAACAAACACTATATTCGCGTCCACCTCTATTGAAAAGCATGAAGCAAAATGCACAACACGAATTCGACACCAAAATATCTTTTTATTCGCGTTGCGCTGGCTGTCGGTCATGGAACTTGAACCCTTGCGCCTGGGATGGGAGGCGTTTGCTTTAACCAAGGCACCTTCTTGTTTTGTTTGTAGAAGGACTAAGAACAAGAGCTACACATGCTATGATGTGTGAGCAAATTTTTGACCAATGGACATTGAATCCTTTGTTTTCCAACGGATGTGGTTCTAACACTCGCTTCGAATGACCTAACCCTATGTCGATCTACCTTTCCTATGTGCTTTCCTTATCTAAGGTTCATGAATTTGTTTCCCTCCGACACTCAATGTGCTTAGTCATCACTCAAATCCTTTATTCTAAGTGACTTGGTTCGTTGTTACTTTCTTTGGTTCCTTGTCTTCTCCAACTTTGTACGTCAGGTATCTTTTCTATTTTAATTTTAAGCTATTGCACCATTGAAGTTAAGTTCTTTTTCCTTTAGGGTTTTCATCTCGATGTCTTAATTTGAGCTTTAACTTGAGTAATTAGGGGTTTCTTGCACTAATTTTGTTCCTAACGTGACCCTAATTAATCAATTACACTACTCGCACTTAGTCTAAACTAGCAATAGATTGAAGGGGTTGAGAGTTCTTCCGACCTCAAGTCCGATGTCTTGTTGATTGCTCTTATGCCCAAGAAGGGGAGCTTCCCAAGCCTTGCTTTGCTCTATGTCACACCCTGCTTTGGATGCCTTTGATTGACTTGAAATAAATCTTCAATTTAGATCACTCTTTCATAGGCAAGAAACATTACCTCTTTAACACTTGCTAGGGGCCTCTAAGCTGCAATAATTTGCTTAAAGATTCACCCAAAATTGGCCTCAAAATTGCAAAAATGCAAACCCTAGTTTTGTGTTTCAGTCAGACCGTCACGATGGTCTGACACAATTGTGATGGTGATGACCCATCACGATGGTTACTAACTCTCATGATGGTCTACAATAAGAGCAACGTTACGATGGTCTAGAGTGAACACGATGCGATGGTCAAGGAGCGATGGTTTGTAGTCGTTGTCATGGTCTTCAATATGAGCATTGTCGCAATATTCTAGAGTGAACGTGATGTGATGATCAAGGCATGATGGCCTATAGTCATCGTGATGGCATGAGCAAATCATGATGGTCAAAGATCAAGTGAGTCGTCGTGATGGTGTAGGCCAATCTTGAAGGTCAAAGACACAATGGTCTCGATGTGTCATGATGGTGTGAACCAATCACTGTGGCATGGTCAGGGAGATCATCACAATGATATACCTGAGTTGTCACGATGGTGTTGGCCCGTAACAATGTTCATCATAGAGCTCTTCCTCGACAACGGTGCCAAATTGGGTGTTGTTCTAGACAAGGGTAGGTACCACATCAAGAAGTTCCACCTCCTTAATTATCAAACCACGAAAGAAGTATGATGATGTGAAGTTCGTGAATGAGTGATGTGAGTGAAGGTGAAGGTGAGAAGCACGTGGTGCACACACACACACGATAGAGACAAGGGAGAAACAATGGAAGGTGAGAATCACACTTGTATTGCTCAAGATAGCTCTTACAAAACTTGCTCACATTAGCTAACCTCAAACAAGCTCTCCCAAAAATGAGCTCTCTAGCTTTCTTTATAGTTTTTGGACTAGTTTTGGCCAGTTTTGAACCTAGTGTTTGGCCTAGTTTAAAAATAGGTTCTAAATGTCATTTGGAGGTCCAAATTAAGTCTAAAAATTACAAAAAATGGTATGAGCATTCTACCTAAGCTCCTCAAGCTTGAGGACTAGGCTTGTACAAAATGGAGCTTCTTGATATTACTTAAATTATTAAGACAGCATAAATAACAATTACACAAACACAAAATACACATATGTAAGAGACAAATATGTGAATCATAACATGTGTATTTTGATAGAAAACTTTTTTTCCAAGAAAAATTTTGATAAAAAACATAATGCCACCTGGTGTCTATTAAGAGATATTTGGAAATCCCCAAATAAACCAACTATATTTTGTATTTATCTATTATTTGGACAAATAAATGAAGCATAGCTTATGAATACTTTGACTGTTCCAAGGACTTTTTAATTACTCCATCTTTTTAGCTCATTTAACATTTTTTAGTAGATCTTTTATCTTTCCAAAAAAGTATCTTTCTCAATTTTTTTAGTTGGTGATTCCTCATTATTTCTATCCATAGAGACTTCTTGGATCTTTTGAAATTTTATTGGGCTCTTCTCATTACATTCATGGAGATCTATGTTGCATGTTTTTGACTAATCAATAGGAAAAATACCAAATATAGTTAATCTATTCAAGGTTCCATGGAACATTGAAGCAATTAAGAAGCATCCACCTCTTGTATGGTTGAAAGAGCACGGAAATAAAAAAATGGAGTAACAAAATATAGCTATAAGAGTGCTTTTAGTAGTAGCTCCAAGGAGTTATTATTAACTCAAGTGGAGTGCATATGATCTCTTCATTCAAACCAAAGAAATCACTTAAATGCATCATGTGCTAATGGCTTGGTATACATTTATAACATGCATTTGTTACACAATCCAACCAAGATAGTTCCTGTAGTCTCATAACAAATATTTGGAGAGATTTAAACTCATGAAGGTTTATCAAATGCTCCATGGAGTGATCATGAATTACATGTAGACCAAATTGATGGTTCAACCATGAAAGAAATTGTTGATATATTTAGGTAGTGATGTGTGTGAACACACTAGGACGGCCAAGGCACTTTTTTCCCTCTTTAGGAGTTTTTTCCCCCAATTTGCATATACACTGATAGCCCTAACATGTTACTTATCTTTCTACATTCGAGTGGTAATACATTAAGTATTGTGTGTTGTGCTCCAAGCTTCTTCTTCTTCTTCCTTGTGTTGTTCTAGAACGTCAACACCCCTCCGATCATAGTCTGAGAATTGCATGAAATTTGGTGAGCATACTTAGGGTGATTAGGAGATCAAAAGCACTTCGCTTTGTGGTGTCAAAATCGCGATCTGAGCTTGTTTCGGCCTCCGAATGCACTATCATAGTGCTTATGTAGGCTACTTTATCTTTTTTTGCCAAAGATCTATATAGGTTTTGGTTTGCCAGTATAAGCATCTCAAAGTTTGCTACAATTTTAGCAAAACTCATCATGGTAGTTCTGTTCAACGTTTCCAGATACAATCATTTTTCTACATTAGTGTATTTTAGTCAATGCCATGGTTGAAAGCAGTGATGTATTCTGTATGTTGGTTGTTGAGGATAAGTTGGACGGTACCAATTACCCATTGTGGGCTTATATGATGCAACATGTATTGGTTGCAAAAGGATTGCAAAACATTGTGTAGGGTGTTGAAAAACGTCCTATTACACCTCCAAATACAGGTATTGAAGCTGATGTAGATGGCATTGAAGATGCTGATTTTCAGGCACATGCATTGATAGTCTTATTGATCAAACGTGCCATTATTTCTCACATTCACTCTTGGCGAATAGCTAAGGATTCTTGGGATACACTTACCACATTGTACCACGCTAGGAATGAGGCTCGTGTTGCTTACCTCCAAAAACAGTTGGAGAGTGGGCATATGTGTTGGAGAAACAATCACTAATTAGACATATATTTGAAGGTCAAATCTTAGGAAGAAAACCCCATGCCTATGTGAAGGGACAAATTCACAAGTGTATCATACTTGTAAAGTTAGTTCACTTTAGTTCTAGAAGTTTTTTTTTTAAATCACGGGAATGAGAAAGTCTATATAAGTTAGTTAGTATTAACTGACGCGAAGAGAGAAGAAGAAGGAGAGAGAGAGAGAAAGTGAGAAGAACTCATTTTGTATGACTGTGTATAGTCGGGATTCTCTGAGTGAGAAAGCATCTGTAAAACTTCTGAGTTTTTTATAGTTATGAGAAGAACTGAGTAAAGTTCTGTGTATGAGTCTCTCTTCATCATCTCCATGTTTGCCTACTGTGTGATGAATTCAAAAGTTCAAGTTTTCTGAGCAATTCGATGCCTGGCATCGAATCTTGGCTCAAAAGTCATTTTTCATTCTCTGTGTGTTAACTGTTGTTGAATCTTTTAAAAATATGAAGTTTGTGGAGCAACTCGATGCCTGGCATCGAGTTTGTGCATAAAGTCGATGCCTGGCATCGACTTCTAGCATACAAGTGGTCTTCTTCATATGTGTGTAAAAGAGAGTATTTCTGGTGCAGAAAAAGGGCCTAAAAAAGCTCAAAGTCGATGCCCGGCATCGACTTGGA
The DNA here is from genome assembly GCA_020310875.1 of Ceratopteris richardii. Lineage (NCBI taxonomy): Eukaryota > Viridiplantae > Streptophyta > Polypodiopsida > Polypodiales > Pteridaceae > Ceratopteris > Ceratopteris richardii. The sequence continues at coordinate 175,488,846 of CM035420.1, read as the reverse complement.
CTGAAATTCGATGCCAGGCATCGAATTTTTTATTTTTGGACATCAGAAATACTAAAAGAAGTAAAAATTCCAGTTTTGGAAAGTCATACAGGGTCATCTTGTGAGGGCCATAACTTGAGTTCTAGAGCTCCGTTTGATGCATATGATAGCTTGTTGGAAAGCTCTACTCTTCTAGTTTCAGCCTATAAAGTTTCATGGAGAAATAATACTTGAGCTAGGAGAAATTAGCAAAATACTGAAGGTATGTCATTTCGGTGACTAGGAATTTCTGTAGAAGCAAAGTTCTCACTTTAGGCTATCATTTCTCAAAGCTTGGAGTGGCAATGAGTTAATGGTGACCATAGAGGTGTTCTAGTGTCACATTAATTCATTTCTTGTGGTGTTTTATACATCAACAAGTGGTATCAGAGCAGAAAGATTCTCGAGAGCAGAAGGCGACAAAGGTACGAGAAGTTTTGTAAAGTTTTCCATTAAAGTTTGAAAGGTGAAGCATTTGAAGACACAAGGCATCAAAAGGTTACTTCAAAAGTATCCTCATACAAAAAGAACTTCAAAAGGTATTATCCTTTATCCTTTAAGCTCACAGGTTGCAGCAGAAGGAAAGAACTATGGCAGATCATATCTCCATTGACAAACTGGATAGAGATAATTACCCCGCATGGGTAATGAGAATGGAAGCCTTACTTATGAGTAAGGATCTCATGGTATATGTAACAGGTGAAGAAGAGAAGCCAGTATTTGAAGATGAAAGCCGACCAAAGAAAGAAGAACTTGATGCTTTAAAGCATTGGCAGAAGAAGGATGCAAGTGCAAAAGCCTACATCTACAATACAATCTCAGATCATTTGCTACCACACATCAGAGGATTGGAATCATCTGAAGATATATGGAATGCATTGGAGTATCATTTCCAAAGTACTACTAAAGCACGGAAAGCAAGTCTATGGTCAGAGTTTACAACATTCAAGAAGAAGCCAAGTCAAACCATTAGTGATTATGTCACTAAGATGAAGGATCTAGCAGATAGTCTTGGATCCATAGATGAAGATGTTGAAGATCACAGATTGATTGCTCAACTACTTGCAGGCTTGAGAGGGGATGAAAGGTGGAAACCTTTTGTCTTATCAACAGAACTTTCATTAAATCATTATGTTCCAGATTTGAACCAGTTGCTTGGTTTGATGCTCACATATGAGCAAGACTTGAAGGGAGATGGAGATAAAGGTCAAAGTTCTGCAATGTACATGAAGAATAAGAAGAAAGGAGATAAAGGTAAAGCAACGGATGAAGAGGAGTCTAATTCTCAAGCTTATTATGCAAGAGGTAAAGGCACTGGCAGAGGAAGAGCAAGAGGTTTTGGAAGAGGAAGAGGTAATCAAAATAACAATAAGAAGGCTTGCTGGATCTGTGGATTGAGTAATCATTTGGCTCATGACTGTTGGCACAACCAACAAGGATCAAACCAGAATCAAAACAACAATAGCAGAGGTCGAGGTGGAAGATATCAAAGTAATTTTCAAAGAGGAAGACAAAGTCAAAGAGGAGGCTATGGTAGAGGTGGAGGAAGAAGTTGGGGACAGAATCAATCCTACAACACCACCTACTACAACTATGCAAATGACACACAGAATGAAAGTCATACATCATTGATGATGAATTCAATCAGCACATCAGATAAAGAAGATCTAAAGGTATTTTACATTGACTCTGGATGTTCTAATCATTTGTCAGGAAACATAGAATTGATGTCAGAATTGGAAAAAGGCATTTCGAGTCACACAGTTCAAACTGGTGATAATACAAGACATAGTGTACATTCAATTGGAAAAGTGAAATGCAAGAGTGGAGCAGATTTGCTAACCAATGTTTTGTATGTTCCTACAATACCTAAAAACTTGATTAGTGTGGGACAGATAGTTGAAAAAGGTTTTCAAGTCAGGTTTACAAATGAAGGAGTATTTGTGGAAGATCCCGAGAATGGATATAATCAGATTGTCTCTGGTAAGAAAGAAGGTAGACTCTTTACTTTAAGAGTGCAAGGAAACATTGGTCAAGCTTTGCTCACACATGGTGAAGCAGTGATTACAGAACTTGATCTCTGGCATAAGAGATTAGGTCATTTCAATGAAAGAGGAATTAAAGCTATGGTTGCTAATCAGTCTGTACTAGGATTACCAAATGTGCAAAGTCAACATATGGTTTATAAATGTGAAGCATGTCAAATGGGTAAAGCACACAGGTTACCATTTCAAAAGAAAGGATTCAAACATGATGGAGTACTTGAGCTCATTCATACAGATGTATGGGGACCAACAAAAGAAGGATCTATCAGTGGCTCAAGGTATTATGTTCTTTTCATTGATGATGCTACAAGATGGATAACATTATATGTTTTGAAGGAAAGATCAGAAGTGTTTGGAGCTTTCAAGCATTTTCATGCATATGCAGAGAGAGTCACAGGTCAAAAGCTTAAGAGACTGAGGTCTGATGGAGGGGGAGAATACTTCTCCCAAGAGTTCAATGATTATCTTTGGAATGCAGGTATTAAGAGAGAAATAACCTGTAGGTATACACCACAACAAAATGGTGTAGCAGAAAGAAGGAACAGGACTTTGGTTGAGTTTGCTAGAGCTATGCTAAAGGAGAAGAACTGTCCAAATTATCTTTGGGTTGAGGCTGTAAATACAGCTACATATCTTGTGAATAGATTACCATGTGCAGCTCTGAATGGAATGACTCCATATGAAGCTTGGTGGGGTAAGAAACCAACACTAGATCATTGTAGAGTGTTTGGATCAATTGCATATGCTTATGTGCCATCACAACTTAGGCATAAACTTGAACCAAAGGCAGAAAAATATGTGTTCATTGGTTATGATGAAAAGCAGATGGGTTACAGATTGTGGAATCCTCTAACCAAACAATTTATTGTTTCTAGAGATGTTACATTTGATGAACAGAAAAGTTGGTATGCAGATCAAAGTCATACAGCTGAAGAATTTGAAGAAGAGGTAAGAAGATGTGAGAAAGGAAAATCAATTGTGCAGGTGAATAGAGATGAAGACTATATGCAAGCAAGTACATCCAGAAGTGGATTAACAAGAATGAATGAAGAAGCTCCTATATTTGATGAAGAGGTGTATCCAGAAACTTATGAAGAATGTGAACCAAGAAGGTCAAGCAGGACAAGGAGACAACCAGAAAGGTATTCTTATGATACTTCTTACATAACTCAGAAGAACTATGCATATATGGTCAAAGATGATGAAGAACCTCAGAACTATGATGAAGCTAAAGGTAAGAAGCAATGGGAAGAAGCAATGAAGGAAGAGTTCAATGCACTGGAGGAGAACAAGACATGGGAACTTGTTCCTAAACCAAATGGTAAGAAAGTAATTGGAAATAAATGGGTTTATAAAGTGAAGAAGCTTGCATATGGAAGTATAGCCAGATACAAAGCTAGATTGGTGGTGAAAGGCTATGCCCAGACCTATGGCATAGATTATGATGAGACATTCAGTCCTGTAGCTAAGATGTCAACTATAAGGACAATCATTGCTATTGCAGCTTCAAAAGGATGGACCCTAAGTCAATTGGATATAAAAAATGCATTCTTGAATGGATACATATCAGATGAGGTATACATGGAACAACCTCAAGGGTTTATAGATTCCAGGTATCCAAATTTTGTTTGCAGGTTGAGAAGAGCATTGTATGGATTGAAGCAAGCTCCAAGAGCTTGGAACTATAGACTGGTGAAGTATCTCAATGATCTTGGATATCAAAGTTCAAAAGCAGATTCAAGTCTACTTATCAAAAGAACAGAGGAAGGTACAATCTACATTTGTATTTATGTAGATGACATTATAATCACAGGTACTTCAGACGAAGGAATCAAGAAGGTAAAGAGATTACTTGAGAAAGAGTTCAAGATCAGTGACCTAGGAAAGTTGTCATACTTTCTTGGAATGGAAGTTACTTATACAGATCATGGCATATATGTGTCACAAGAAAGGTATCTTCTGAACTTGTTGAAGAAGTTTGATATGGAAAATTGCAGAGAAGCTTCAACTCCACTTGAAGTTAATCACAAGCTCAGTAAATATGATGGTGCAGACTACAAAGATATGAGGAAGTATCAATCTCTTGTGGGTAGTTTGATTTATGCTACACTAACAAGACCTGATCTTAGTTATGCAGTGGGAGTTTTGTCACAATTCATGCATTGTCCAAAGGACCCACATTGGATTGCAGGTCAAAGAGTTCTCAGATATATCAAAGGAACTATAAAGGAAGGATTATATTATCCTTTTACATCAGATTTGAAGTTGAGAGCCTACAGTGACTCAGACTGGGCAGGTAATCAAGATGACAGGAGATCAACTCATGGTTACATGATATACATTGGTGATAAGCTTGTAAGTTGGTGTTCAAAGAAACAACATACAGTAGCATTATCATCAACTGAAGCAGAGTACAAAGGACTTGTGGAAGCAGCTAAGGAAGTCATATGGATGCAGACATTGTTCAAGAGCTTAGGCATTGATCAAGGTACACCTACAATACATGGAGATAATATGAGTTCACTTTATCTTGCAGCAAATCCAGTATTTCATGCAAGGACAAAGCACATAGAGATCCAATATCATTTTCTTAGAGAAAAGGTAATGGAGAAGGAGATTGAAGTGGAATACATTTCTACTAAAGATCAGTTAGCAGACATAATGACAAAGAGCTTGGATGGTGTGAAGACCAGCAGATTCAAAAGCATGGCAGGAGTAAAAGAAAAGAAGAAGATATGAAGGAACAGAGAATGTCAATTAGTGATTGAGGGGGAGCTGTTGGAGAAACAATCACTAATTAGACATATATTTGAAGGTCAAATCTTAGGAAGAAAACCCCATGCCTATGTGAAGGGACAAATTCACAAGTGTATCATACTTGTAAAGTTAGTTCACTTTAGTTCTAGAAGTTTTTTTTTTAAATCACGGGAATGAGAAAGTCTATATAAGTTAGTTAGTATTAACTGACGCGAAGAGAGAAGAAGAAGGAGAGAGAGAGAGAAAGTGAGAAGAACTCATTTTGTATGACTGTGTATAGTCGGGATTCTCTGAGTGAGAAAGCATCTGTAAAACTTCTGAGTTTTTTATAGTTATGAGAAGAACTGAGTAAAGTTCTGTGTATGAGTCTCTCTTCATCATCTCCATGTTTGCCTACTGTGTGATGAATTCAAAAGTTCAAGTTTTCTGAGCAATTCGATGCCTGGCATCGAATCTTGGCTCAAAAGTCATTTTTCATTCTCTGTGTGTTAACTGTTGTTGAATCTTTTAAAAATATGAAGTTTGTGGAGCAACTCGATGCCTGGCATCGAGTTTGTGCATAAAGTCGATGCCTGGCATCGACTTCTAGCATACAAGTGGTCTTCTTCATGTGTGTGTAAAAGAGAGTATTTCTGGTGCAGAAAAAGGGCCTAAAAAAGCTCAAAGTCGATGGCCGGCATCGACTTGGACTGAAATTCGATGCCAGGCATCGAATTTTTTATTTTTGGACATCAGAAATACTAAAAGAAGTAAAAATTCTAGTTTTGGAAAGTCATACAGGGTCATCTTGTGAGGGCCATAACTTGAGTTCTAGAGCTCCGTTTGATGCATATGATAGCTTGTTGGAAAGCTCTACTCTTCTAGTTTCAGCCTAAAACGTTTCATGGAGAAATAATACTTGAGCTAGGAGAAATTAGCAAAATACTGAAGGTATGTCATTTCGGTGACTAGGAATTTCTGTAGAAGCAAAGTTCTCACTTTAGGCTATCATTTCTCAAAGTTTGGAGTGGCAATGAGTTAATGGTGACCATAGAGGTGTTCTAGTGTCACATTAATTCATTTCTTGTGGTGTTTTATACATCAACAATATGAATGAAGGTGATTCTATGGACAGCGTTCTAACAAAGATCAAAGACTTGAAGGAACACTTGATTTCTGTTGATGAAGTTATACCAAATAGCTCATTTGTGCAGACCGTTTTGAATGCTCTTCCTAATTCATATCAGAGTTTTGCTTCTCCTCTTCGTTTGATGATGAAAGGCAATCCAAATGCCTTTTCATTTGACGAGTCAATCTCTATTCTGTTGCAAGAAGATCAATCTAAGTAGAACAGGTTCATTATGCATGTTGTAGATCAAGCTTTCTTGGCTAGTCAAAAGGGCAAAGGTAAATGGATCTCATCTACTAGTAAGAAAAAAATTGCAAATGCTACACATTTGAAGAAGGAAGACAAAGATCATAAGAAATCAGAAAAGCAAAAATTCTTTTGTAACTATTGTAAAGAAAATGATCATGTCATAAAGAACTATCCAAAACTGGCTGCAAAAGAGGCAAAGAAAAAAGAGGCTAGAATGGTTGTTGCAGAGGCCTCTACACCAAAAACAGAGTCTGCTAATCTTGTGCAGAATGAACAATGGGCATTTACTACTCTTTGCAGTTTTGAACAGTGTATGTCTGCAATAAACTCAGATGCTTGGTACTTTGATAGTGGGTCAACCAAACATATTACCTCACAACGCAGATTCTTCACTTCACTCAAGCCTACCCATCTTCTCTTGAACAGTGTATGTCCGCAGTAGACTCAGATGCTTGGTACTTTGATAGTGGGTCAACCAAACATATTACCTCACAACGCAGTTTCTTCACTTCACTCAAGCCTACCCCTACAGGGAAGATTGTCACATGCACCAACAACTCCTCTTATCCTATGATGGGAGTTGTAAAGATCATTCTGACTATTGCTGATGGTAGTCCTTTCACTTTGTCAGATGCTTTATTTATGCCAGGGATCAAGAAAAATTTGTTATCAGTTTCTGTATTAGCCAAGATTGGCTTGGTTGTGAAATTTGTTGATGACAAATGTACAATTCATGATCTGTCAAATGGCAACATGATTATTGCATCTGGCATTTTATGTCATGGGTTGTATAAGCTCATAGACTATGAAAAATCTATGAATGATTCAACATGTGCAATACATGATTCTCAGGCTATGTTAGATGCAAAGCTTTGGCATGCATGCTTTGGTTATCTAAATTTTGCTAGTTTGCTATTATTGCACAAGTTTGAAATGGTGTCCTCTTTGCCCAAACTTGAGGCACCCAGAAAACATCTCTATGAAGGTTGTACTTTGGGCAAAATGAAGCGTTCCTCCTTTCCAAAAGATGGTTCAGTTTGAGCTACTACGAAATTGTAGCTTGTTCACAATGATGTCTGTTGTCCTATACAGACACCCTCTTTTGGAAACTATGTGTAATTCATGACTTTCATTGATGATTTTTCCAAGCATGCATTTGTATATCCATTGAAAGTAGATTCCAAAGTGTTTATGTGCTTCAAATAGTTTTTTGTTTTCGCTGAAAATCTGTCAACAAGTAAAATGGGAACCCTTCATTCTGATCCAGGGGGAATATATGTCTTATGACTTTAATGCATTTCTGGCTAAACATGGGATAAAACATCAGTGTAGAGTGTCATATAAACCTCAACATAATGGAGTTGCTGAATGGAAGAACAGGTCACTCATGGAGATGGCGAGGTGCTTGGTCAAGAATCATGCGTTACCACATAGTTTCTAGCTTGAGGCTATCATGTGTGCAGCATATGTACTTAACAGGTGTCCCACTAAAGTAGTGCAATCAATCACTCCATATGAGGCTTGGCACGCTTGCAAGCCATCTGTTGTTGATCTACGTGTTCTTGGTTGTCTGGCATATGCATTAGTGCGTGAACAACATTGTAGGAAATTGGATGATAAAGCAATAAAATGTATTTTTGTTGGGCAGAGTTCTGAAAGCAAAGGCTATCGTCTATATCATCCATAGACTAAATGCATTTTGGTTAGCAATGATGTTTTTGTGGAAGATTATATTTAGCCTTTACTTTCATGTACAAAGGAGATATCTATTAGCTCCAAAGACATGTATGATACTTTTTTGCCTCCTTTTATAGGTGGATAGCCTAGTGCTACTCCTATTGAGGCAACTTCTCAACCTTTATAGGTTTCATGTGATGATGTATATCATTCCATTTCTTATGCAGATTTGCATGATGCACTTGTTGATGAGAGAGCTAATATTGAGGAGGCAAAAACTATGCCAAAATGGCTAGTCAGATTGCTATGTTATGGCTGCCTTTAGTCTCTGTGATGAGACTGAGCCTCTTTCATTTGATGAAGCACAAAATTTTGAACATAGAATGGCTGCAATGCAATCTGAATATGATGCTGTCGTGAAAAATGGTACTTGGTCTTATGTGTCTTGCCTCATAGTAAGAAGGCCATTGGCACTAAGTGGGTATACAACTGAAGTGTAAACCTGATGGAAGAGTTGATAGGTATAAGCCTAGGCTTGTTGCAAAGGGTTATGCGTAGGAAAGAGGCATTGATTTTGATGAAACCTTTGCACCTACATGTCAAATGACTACTGTTCATTGCATAATGTGCACTTGCAGCTCGTCATGGTTGGAATTTACATTAGTTGGACATTAAAACAACATTTTTGAATGGTGACTTGCATGAAGAAGTGTATGTTTTTCAGCCCCATGGCTTTGTGCAGAAAGGGTATGAAAACCAGGTGTGCAAGAAAAAGAAGCCATTATATGGTTTAAAGCAAGCACCACATGCTTGGTATGAAAAGATATATGCCTACCTCATTGCACATGGTTTTGAGAACAGTCCAATTGAAAGCACATTATATGTTAAGCGTGCTAATGATGTGCTTCTGATCATTGTTGTGTATGTTGATGACATGCTGCTCATTGGTCCTCATGAGAAGCATATTACTGATTTAAAGGTTGATTTGCGTGCCTCATTTGAGATGTCTGATTTGGGACATTTGCATCATTATTTGGACATTCAGTTTATGCAAGTTGATGGCGGCATAGCTTTGTGTCAAACGAAATATATTGACACATTATTGCAATGTTTTGGCCTTGAAGGCTCTAAACCTATTGCCATTCCTATGGAGATAGGTTTACAATTGAGTCTTCATGATGTTGGAGATGTTTTTCACAAAGCTTAATCCACATAATCACTTCAGTTATCATCAAAACATTTCAACGTAATTATGAATTATATAACATCAACACAACACTTGAATGCAATATAATAATAAAAAGTCATGTTTGATTAAAAAATTTTATTCCATTACATGAATAATATTCAAAGTGATCTTAAGCCATCAGTCTCAAATATTCTCAAACCATATCAAGCAAGGCTTGAAGATACTAAAAAAATCTCATGTATGTTTAGATAGATAGATAGATAGATAGATAGATAGATAGATAGATAGATATATAGAGATACATATAGATAGATAGATAGATAGATAGATAGATAGATAGATAGATAGATAGATAGATAGATAGATAGATAGATAGATAGATAGATAGATAGATAGATAGATAGATAGATAGATAGATAGATAGATAGGTAGGTAGGTAGATAGGTAGGTAGGTAGGTAGGTAGGTAGGTAGGTAGGTAGGTAGGTAGGTAGGTAGGTAGATAGATAGATAGATAGATAGATAGATAGATAGATAGATAGATAGATAGATAGATAGATAGATAGATAGATAGATAGATAGATAGATAGATAGATAGATAGATAGATAGATAGATAGATAGATAGATAGATAGATAGATAGATAGATAGATAGATAGATAGATAGATAGATAGATAGATAGATAGATAGATAGATAGATAGATAGATAGATAGATAGATAGATAGATAGATAGATAGATCTATAGATAGATAGATAGATGGATAGATGGATAGATAGATAGATAGATAGATAGATAGATAGATATATAGATAGATAGATAGATAGATAGATAGATAGATAGATAGATAGATAGATAGATAGATAGATAGATAGATAGATAGATAGATAGATAGATAGATAGATAGATAGATAGATAGATAGATAGATAGATAGATAGATAGATAGATAGATAGATAGATAGATAGATAGATAGATAGATAGATAGATAGATAGATAGATAGATAGATAGATAGATAGATAGATAGATAGATACATAGATAGATAGATAGATAGATAGATAGATATGTAGATGGATAAATAGATAGGCAGAGAGATAGATTGATAGATAGATAGATAGAGAAACTAAATGTATATGACTATTGTGAAAATAAGATTCAAAGAGTTGGACAATCACAATAGTCTTTGTAAATTGGGTATACTATGTATAATTATCCTAATGTGAATCTATGGGACTATTGTGAGAGTAAGACTCAAACAATCAAGCAATTAAAATAGGCCCTATATACTCCCTATACTATTGAGAGAGTAGGAATCAAGGTGGCAATTTAAACAATGTCAATAGATCTAATTTCTTTATCATTCTACTAATTTGAGAGTAAGAATCGATGCAACAAGTCAAAGGATCATAGAAGTAGTTGATTTCTTTAAAATTTAATTAATCAAAGTATCAAGTAAGAAATTCTTTTGCAAGTGAGAACATGTTTACTTAAATTATTAAAACATCATAAATAACAATTACACAAACACAAATCACACACAAGTAAGAGACACATATGTGAATCATAACATGTGTATGATACATAACAAATATACTAACATAAAAAGAAAAAGTGAAAAAAAGATAATCCTTGAATTCTATTACAATGTAGCTCATAAGAGTTTGCTCTTTGTTGTGCCCTTTTCTCTTGCACACAACTTTTTATTGAGAAAACTCACTCAAATGAGTGACTTTCAATGGAATGCATAGCTATATATTTTTTTGGCCTCATTTGCATTTTGATCAAAAAGTTTTTCGCCAAAATAACTTCTAATAAAAAACGTAATGCCACCCGGTTTCTATTCAAACATATTTGGAAATCCCTGAATAAACCAAATATATTTTGTATTTTTCTATTATTTTATCAAATTAATGAAAACAAGAACTTTTTAATTCCTCCATCATTTTATCTCATTTAACATTTTATCTTAGCTCTTTTATCTTTCCAAGAAAGTATCTTCTTCAATTTTTTAGATGGTGATTCCTAATTATTTCTATCCATAGACAGTTCTTGGAAATTTTGAAATTTTTCTTGGGCTCTTGTCGATACATTCATCGAGATCTATGCTGCATTTATTCGACCAATTAATAGTAAAATACCAAATATTAATCTATCTATCTATCTATCTATCTATCTATCTATCTATCTATCTATCTATCTATCTATCTACATGTGATGCTAAATCATGAATAGTATTGCATTCTTGAGGTGGAAGAATATATAGATGAAGAGGACCTTCATGTTCTTGATTATGAAATTTTGCACAATTTGAGCATGTCCCCAACCTATACCTATATTTTTCGATCAGTCGTACTAATATACATGTTGATTAAGGATATCTTGTACAAAAAAGAAATTTAATAAAATATAATGAATTCAATTATTGTTTGGTAAAGATTGTTCAACTTGAACAAAGTGCCAAAGTAATATTTCTCTTAATCCTTTGTGTTGTAATTAGTTCGATTGCTTCAATGGTACTACCTCATTTAGAAACAAACTGATTTGGACATAGTTTTCTTACTTCTTTCATGGATAATTTTCTTTTTCTAAAATGTTTGCTTCTAGATATTCTTGAAATAGAAATGATAACCTTAGTTGAATAAATTGTGCATTCTATTCATCTAAAGCTCTTTGTGACTCCACACGATCAAGTTAATTATTCATGTCCAAGATTCTTGCAATGTTTTACTTGTCAATCAACAAAAAGAAAAAAACGAGTATGTTATATTAAATAATATAATGAAACTGGAATTAATAATCATATGATAACATCACAATATTCCATATCATAAGATTCAAATTAAAATTTAATCCACATCATTCAATTCAATCCACATTACACCAAAGAGTGATAGATATAAAAGTGGAAAAGTAATTAGATAAGTAGATAGATAGATAAGTATATGTATATGTATATATATATATATATATATATATATATATATATATATATATATATATATATATATATATATATATATATATATATATATATGTGTGTGTGTGTGTGTGTGTGTGTGTGTGTGTGTGTATGTATGTGTGTGTGTGTATATATATATATATATATATATATATATATATATATATATATATATATATATATATATATATATATATATATATATATATATATATATATATATATATATATATATATATATATATATATATATATATGTGTGTGTGTGTGTGTGTGTGTGTGTGTGTGTGTGTGTGTGTGTGTAAGTGTGTGGGTAGATATATCAAATATAGATGTAAATTATATACATATAAATAAATAGACAAATACATAGAGCAATAGATATATAGATAGCCACATAGATAGATAGATAGATTGATAGATATATATTTAGATAGGTGGATATTATATAGATAGATATGTAGGTAGATAGATAGGTACATAATCATATAAGTAGATATGTAAGTAGGTAGATAGTCATATAGGTAGGGGTAATCAATAGCATCCACATCATAATCAACATAATGCACATCACAAGATTTTATTATAAATGCATGTCTGTTGGAGTTAGACGTCTGCAGAAGCACGCGAACAGCACAAGGAAGAAGAAGAAGCTTGGAGCACAATACACAATATTGAATGTATTACTAGATAATGTACAAAGATAAGTAGCCCATTAGGGCAATAGGCGTATATACAAGCCAAGGGAAAAAAACCTCCTAAAGAGGGAAAAAAGTGCCCCGGCGGTCCTAGTGTGTTCACACACATCACTACCTAAATATATCAACAAATCCCCCCTAGGAGTGATGCAATGAACAAGGAGCTTGCACTCATGTATAAGGAAGTGCCAAGCTATGTGGAAGTCACTCCACAAAAGGAACTAAGCCCAAAGCTTTGTGAAAAGCTTCAAACTTCTCCCTAGGCAGAGCCTTCGTGAAAAGGTCTACAATGTTCTCCTACATGGGCACATATGCCAAGCTGATCTCCCCAGCAGAGAACCTCTCCCTGACATAGTGATAATGCACCTCAATGTGCTTAGTGCGAGCATGGAACACAGGGTTCCTCACAACTTCGAATGCACTCCGACTGTCAGTGAAGATGGTTGTGGCAGAAGTTTGACCAACACCCAAATCAGCCATAAGGCATATGAGCCACACACACTCAACAGTCGCTGTGAAAGCTGCCCTCACAACTGGAAGTGGCCATAGTAGGGTGCTTCTTGCTCAACCAAGATATACATGAGCTACCAAGCATGAAGCAAAAGCCACTAGTGGACACACAAGTGTCATAGCAACCAACCCAATCAGAGTTAGAAAAAGCATGCAAAACTGGCGATAGTGATCCCCCCTTGGGATAAAACAACCCAAGTAGTCGAGTACCACTCAAATAGCAAAAGATGCGCTTAACTGCCTGCCAATGCTTGACTCATGGGCAATGCATAAACTTGCTCATCTGTGAGACAACAAACTGAATATATGGTCGAGTAATGAATAAGTAAATCAAGCATCCAACAGCCTGCTGATAGAGAACAACATCAAATGCATCTCCAGCATCATGAAGACTCAATCGTAAACCTGTCACCATAGGAGTGGCAATAGGCTTACAGTCTTCAAGGCGAAAACGCTGCAATAATGTGTCAATATATTTCGTTTGACACAAAGCCATTCCACCATCAACTTGCAATAATTGAATGCCCAAATAGTGATGCAAATTCCCCAAATCAGACATCTCAAATGAGGCATGCAAATCAGCCATAAAATCAGCAATATGCTTCTCAATAGGACAAGTGAGCAGCATGTCATCAACATAGACAACAATGATTAGAAGCACATCATTAGCACACTTAACATATAAGGTGCTTTCAGTTGGATTGTTCTCAAAACCATGTGCCATCAGATAGGCATGTATCTTCTCATACCAAGCACGTGGTGCTTGCTTTAAACCATATAATGCCTTCTTTAACATGCAAACCTGGTTGTCATGTCCTTTTTGCACAAAGCCACGGGGCTGAAAAACATACACTTCTTCATGCAAGTCACCATTCAGATTGATGTACATTCCAACTGATGAGCTTCAAGTGCATAGATGCTTTGAACAGTAGTCATACAGCATGTGGGTGCAAAGGTCTTATCAAAATCAATGCCTCTTTCCTGTGCATAACCCTTTGCAACAAGCCTAACCTTATACCTACATTCCAACCATGATGAGCTTCAAGTACATAGATGCTTCGAACTGATGTCCAACTGATGTACATTCCAACCATGATGAGCTTCAAGTGCATAGATGCTTCGAACAGTAGTCATACAGCATGTAGGTGCAAAGGTCTTATCAACTGATGTACATTCCAACCATGATGAGCTTCAAGTGCATAGATGCTTCGAACAGTAGTCATACAGCATGTAGGTGCAAAGGTCTTATCAAAATCAATGCCTCTTTCCTGTGCATAACCCTTTGCAACAAGCTTAACCTTATACCTGTCAACTGTACCATCTGGTTTATGCTTCAGCTTGTATACCCACTTAGTGCCAATGGCCTTCTTGCCAGGGGGCAAGTCACATAAAGACCAAGTACATTCTTCATTATAGCATCATATTCAAATTGCATAGCAGCCATCCAATTTTCTGAATTTTGTGCTTCATCAAACGAAACAGGCTCATTCTCATCATAGAGACTAGATGCAGCCATAGCATAGCAATTTGATGCAAAAGAGGCACTATGAGAGCCTGAACCAGTATGATATGATAGAGGTGCATCTAATTTGTTGTCATGCAAGGTCTGCACCAGCCATTTTGGCATAGCTCTTGCCTGCTCAATATCTGCTCTCTCATCAATAAGTGCATCATGTACATCTACATCAGAAATGGAATTATCTGCATCATCACATGAAACCTACAAAGGCTGAGAAGTTACCTCATTAGGACCAGCACTAGACTGTCCACCTGTAAAAAGAGGCAGCAAAGTATCATACATGTCTTTGGAGCTAACAGATGTCTCCTTAGTACATGAAAGCAATGGCTGAATAGCATCTTCCACAGAAACAACATTACAGCTAACCAGAATGCATTTAGTCTGTGGATCAAACAGACGATAGCCTTTACTTTCAGAACTATACCCAACAAAAATACATTTTACTACTTTATCATCCAATTTTCTACGATGTTGTTTAGGAAATAATGCATATGTCAAACAACCAAAAACACGCAGATGAGCAACAAATGGCTTGCAGTCATGCCAAGCCTCATATGGAGTGATAGATTGTAGCGCTTTAGCGGGACACCTGTTCAGTACATATGATGCACACATGACAGCCTCAAACCAGAAACTATGTGGTAAAGCCTCTCTTGACCATACATCTTGCCATCTCCATGAGTGACCTTTTTTTTTGTTCAACAATTCCATTCTATTGAGGTGTATACGGCATTGTACACTGGTGTTTTATCCCACGTTTAGCCAGAAATGCATTAAAATCAGAAGACATATATTCCCCTCGCTCAATCAGAATGGAGGGTGCCCATTTTACATGCTAACAGATTTGCAACCAAAACCAAAAACTGTTTGAAGCACATGAATAGTTCGGACTTTGCCTTCAATGGATATACCCATGCATGCCTAGAAAAATGATGGATGAAAGTCACGAAGGAAAGATAATTCCCAAAAGAAGGTGTCTGCATAGGACCACAGACATCACTATATACAAGCTGCAATTTTTTAGTAGCCCGAACTGAACCATCTTTTGGAAAGGAGGAATGCTACATTTTGCCCAAAATATAGCCTTCACAAACATGTTTTCCAGGTGCCTCAAGTTTGGGCAAAGAGGACACCATTTTATATTTCTGTAGGCGTAGCAAACTAGCAAAATTCAGATGACCAAAGCGTGCATGCCAAAGCTTTGCATCTCACATAGCCTAAGAATCATTTACTGCACATGCCAAATCATTTACAGATCTTTCATAGTCTATGAGCTTATACAGCCAATGACATAAAATGCCAGAAGTAATTATCACATCGCCATTTGACAGATCATGAATTGTACACCTGTCATCAACAAATTTCACAACCAGGCCAATCTTGGCTAATGCAGAAACTGATAACAAGTTCTTCTTGATCCCTGGCACAAATAAAGCATCTAACAAAGTGAAAGAACTACCATCAGCAGTAGTCAAAATGATCTTACCAATTCCCATAATAGGATAAGAGGAGTTGTTGGCACATGTAACAGTATTCCCTGTAGGGGCAGGCTCAAGTGAAGAGAAGAAATTGCGCTGCGAGGTAAGATGTTTGGTCGCCCCACTATCAAACTACAAAACATCTGAGTCTACTGCAGACATGCACTACTCATGAGAAGATGGGTCAAAACTGCAGACAGTAGTAAATGCCTATTCTTCTTGGTGTAGAAGCCTCTACAACAACCATTCCTGCCTCTTTCTTCTTTGCCTCTTTAGTAGCCAGTTTTGGACAGTTCTTTATGATATGATCACTCCCTTTACAGTACTTACAAAACAATTTCTGCTTTTTTGATTTCTTCTCATCTTTATCTTCCTTCTTCGAATATGCAGAACTAGCAGATTTTTGCTTGCTAGTTGAAGAGTGTTGATATATTTAGGTAGTGATGTGTGTGAACACTCTAGGACCGCCGGGGCACTTTTTTCCCTCTTTAGGAGGTTTTTTTCCCCCGGCTTGTATATACGCCTATTGCCCTAATGGGCTACTTATCTTTGTACATTCTCTAGTAATACATTCAGTCTTGTGTGTTGTGCTCCAAGCTTCTTCCTCTTCCTTGTGTTGTTCGCGTGCTTCCGCAGACGTCTAACTCCAACAATTGGTATCAGAGCAGGTCGTTGATTCTTCTAGGGCGCCGTCGACACTCCTCCGTTTGCAGTCTCAGATTCGCACAAAATTTGGTGAGCATACTCAGGGTGTTTTCGAGATCAAAACGGCTTCGCTCTGTGGTGCCGAAATCGCGATCTGAGCTCGTTTTGGCCTCCGAACGCACTATCGCAGTGCTTGTGCAGGCTATTTTGTCCTTTTGTGCCAAAGGTATATACCAGTTTCTGTTCGCCAGTTTAAGCGTCTCGAAGTCTGCTACAGGTCTAGCAGAACTCGTCTGGGCAGTTCTGTTCAACTTTTTGAGATACAGTCAATTTTCTGCATCAAGGTATTTTAGTCACCGGCCATAGCTGAAAGCAGTGATGTATTCCGTATGTTGGCTGTTGAGGATAAGTTGGATGGTACCAACTACCCATTATGGGCTTTTATGATGCGACATGTACTGGTTGCAAAAGGATTGTGGAACATTGTGCAGGGTGTTGAAAGACATCCTGTTACACCTGTAACGACAGGTACTGCAAATACAGGTGTTGGAGCTGATGAAGATGGTGTCGAAGATGATATTCTGCAGATTCCTGTTCGTGCTGCTGTTTTTGTTGCACCTACTGCAGAGCAGATTCGTTGGGATGGCAGAGATGCCCAGGCACATGCATTGATAGCTTTGTCTGTCAAACTGCCATTATTCCTCACATTCGCTCTTGCAGAACAGCAAAGGATGCTTGGGATACACTTACCACTTTGTACCAGGCTAGGAATGAGGCTCGTGTTGCTTACCTCCGAAAACAGTTGGAGAGTGAGCACATGAATGAAGGTGATTCGATGGACAGTTTTCTTACAAAGATCAAAGACCTGAAGGAACAATTGATTTCTGCTGATGAGGTTATACCAGATAGCTCACTTGTGCAGACCGTTCCAAATGGCCTTCCTGATTCATATCAGAGTTTTGCTTCTACTCTTCGATTGATGATGAAAGGCAATCCGAATGCCTTGTCATTTGAGGAATTAGTCTCTGTTCTGTTGCAGGAAGATCAGTCCAGGCAGAACAGGTCCATTATGCGTGTTGCAGATCAAGCTTTCCTGGCTAGTCAGAAGGGCAAAGGAAAATGGAGCTCTTCTACTAGTAAGCAGAAATCTGCAAATGCTGCACAATCGAAGAACCAGGATAAAGATGAGAAGAAATCAGAAAAGCAGAAATTGTTCTGCAAGTACTGTAAAGGAAATGATCATATTATAAAGAACTGTCCAAAACTGGCTGCTAAAGAGGCAAAGAAGAAAGAGGCTGGAATGGTTGTTGCAGAGGCCTCTACACCAAAAACAGAGTCTGCAAATCTTGTGCAGGAAGAAGAATGGGCGTTTACTACTGTTTGCAGTTTTGACCCATCTTCTCATGATCAGTGCATGTCTGCAGTAGACTCAGATGTTTGGTACTTTGACAGTGGGGCAACCAAACATATTACCTCGCAGCGCAGTTTCTTCTCTTCACTCGAGCCTGCTCCTACAGGGAATACTGTCACATGCGCCAATAACTTATGGGAGTTGGTAAGATCATTCTGACTACTGCTGATGGTAGTTCTTTCACTTTGTCAGATGCTTTATTTGTGCCAGGGATCAAAAAGAACCTGTTATCAGTTTCTGCATTAGCCAAGATTGGCTTGGTTGTGAAATTCGTTGATGACAGGTGTACAGTCCATGATCTCTCAAATGGCGATGTGATTATTGCTTCTGGCATTTTATGTCGTGGGCTGTATAAGCTCATAGACTATGAAAAATCTGTGAATGATTCGGCATGTGCAGTTCATGATTCTCAGGCTATGTCAGATGCAAAGCTTTGGCATGCACGCTTTGGTCATCTGAATTTTGCTAGTTTGTTACGCCTGCAGAAATCTGAAATGGTGTCCTCTTTGCCCAAACTTGAGGCACCTGGAAAACATGTTTGTGAAGGCTGTATTTTGGGCAAAATGCAGCGTTCTTCCTTTCCAAAAGATGGTTCAATTCGGGCTATGCAGAAATTGCAGCTTGTACATAGTGATGTCTGTGGTCCTATGCAAACACCCTCTTTTGGAAATTACCTTTACTTCGTGACTTTCATTGATGATTTTTCCAGGCATGCATGGGTATATCCACTCAAAGCAAAGTCCGAAGTGTTCATGTGCTTCAAACAGTTTTTGGTTTTGGCTGAAAATCTGTCAGCATGTAAAATGGGCACCCTCCGTTCTGATCGAGGGGGGGAATATATGTCTTCAGATTTTAATGCATTTCTGGCTGAACATGGGATAAAACACTAGTGTACAGTGCCGTATACACCTCAACAGAATGGAGTTGCTGAACGAAAGAACAGGTCACTCATGGAGATGGCAAGGTGCATGGTCAAAAGTCAGGCTTTACCACATAGTTTCTGGCTTGAGGCTGTCATGTGTGCAGCATATGTACTGAACAGGTGTCCCACGAAAGCGTTGCAGTCTATCACTCCATATGAGGCTTGGCATGACCGCAAGCCATCTGTTGCTCATCTGCGTGTTTTTGGTTGTTTGGCATATGCATTAGTGCCTGAAAAACATAGCAGAAAATTGGATGATAAGGCAGTAAAATGTGTTTTTGTTGGGTACAGTTCTGAAAGTAAAGGCTATCGTCTGTATCATCCACAGACTAAACGCATTCTGGTTAGCCGTGATGTTGTCTTTGTGGAAGATGCTATTCAGCCATTGCTTTCATGTACTAAGGAGACATCTGTTAGCTCCAAAGACATGTATGATACTTTGATGCCTCTTTTTACAGGTGGACAGGCTAGCGCTGGTCCTAATGAGGCAACTTCTCAGCCTTTGCAGGTTTCATATGATGATGCAGATCATGCCATTTCTGATGCAGATTTACATGATGCACTTGTTGATGAGAGAGCTGATATTGAACAGGCAAAAACTATGCCAAAATGGCTGGTGCAGACTTTGCGTGACAGCAAATTAGATGCACCTTTGTCATATCGTACTCGTTCAGGCTCTCATAGTACCTCCTTTGCATCAGATTGCTATGCTATGGCTGCATCTAGTCTCTGTGATGAGAATGAGCCTGTTTCTTTTGATGAAGCACAAAATTCAGAAAATTGGATGGCTGCTATGCAATCTGAATATGATGCTATAATGAAGAATGGTACATGGTCTTTATGTGACTTGCCTCCTGGCAAGAAGGCCATTGGCACTAAGTGGGTATACAAGCTGAAGCGTAAACCTGATGGTACAGTTGACAGGTATAAGGCTAGGCTTGTTGCAAAAGGGTTATGCGCAGGAAAGAGGCATTGATTTTGATGAGACCTTTGCACCTACATGCCGTATGACTACTGTTCGGAGCATTTGTGCACTTGCAGCCCATCATGGTTGGAATGTACATCAGTTGGACATTAAAACAGCATTTCTGAGTGGTGACTTGCATGAAGAAGTGTATGTTTTTCAGCCCCGTGGCTTTGTGCAGAAAGGGCATGAAAACCAGGTGTGCAGGTTAAAGAAGGCGTTATATGGTTTAAAGCAAGCACCACGTGCTTGGTATGAGAAAATACATGCCTATCTGATTCCACATGGTTTTGAGAACAGTCCAACTGAAAGCACCTTATATGTTAAGCGTGCTATGATGTGCTTTTGATCATTGTTGTCTATGTAGACGACATGCTGCTCACTGGTCCTCTTGAGAAGCATATTGCTGATTTCAAGGCTGATTTGCATGCCTCATTTGAGATGTCTGATTTGGGGCATTTGCATCACTATTTGGGCATTCAGTTTATGCAAGTTGATGGTGGAATGGCTTTGTGTCAAACGAAATATATTGACACATTATTGCAGCGTTTTGGCCTTGAAGACTGTAAGCCTATTGCCACTCCTATGGAGACAGGTTTACGATTGAGTCTTCATGATGCTGGAGATGCATTTGATGTTGTTCTCTATCAGCAGGCTGTTGGATGCTTGATTTACTTATGCATTACTCGGCCAGATATTCAGTTTGCTGTCTCACAGATGAGCAGGTTTATGCATTGCCCAGGAGTCACGCATTGGAAAGCGGTTAAGCGCATCTTTCGCTACTTGAGTGGTACTCGGCTACTTGGGTTGTTTTATCCCAAGGGGGGATCACTACCGCCAGATTTGCATGCTTTTTCTGACTCAGATTGGGCTGGTTGCTATGACACTCGTGTGTCCACCAGTGGTTTTTGCTTCATGCTTGGTAGCTCATGTATATCTTGGTTGAGCAAGAAGCAGCCTACTGTGGCCACTTCCAGTTGTGAGGCTGAGTATAGGGCAGCTTTCACAGCGACTGTTGAGTGTGTGTGGCTCAGACGCCTTATGGCTGATTTGGGTGTTGGCCAGTCTTCTGCCACCACCATCTTCACTGACAGTCAGAGCGCATTGGCAGTTGCGAGGAACCCTGTGTTCCATGCTCGCACTAAGCACATTGAGGTGCATTATCACTATGTCAGGGAGAGGTTCTCTGCTGGGGAGATCAGCTTGGCATATGTGCCCACGCAGGAGAACATTGCAGACCTTTTCACGAAGGCTCTGCCTAGGGAGAAGTTTGAAGCTTTCCGCAAAGCTTTGGGCTTACTTCCTTTTGTGGAGTGATTTCCACATAGCTCGGCACTTCCTTATACATGAGTGCCAGCTCCTTGTTCACCGCATCACTCCCAGGGGGGATTTGTTGATATATTTAGGTAGTGATGTGTGTGAACACTCTAGGACCGCCGGGGCACTTTTTTCCCCCTTTAGGAGGTTTTTTTCCCCCGGCTTGTATATACGCCTATTGCCCTAATGGGCTACTTATCTTTGTACATTCTCTAGTAATACATTCAGTCTTGTGTGTTGTGCTCCAAGCTTCTTCCTCTTCCTTGTGCTGTTCGCGTGCTTCCGCAGAACTAGCAGATTTTTGCTTGCTAGTTGAAGAGCTCCATTTTCCTTTGCCCTTCTGACTAGCAAGGAAAGCTTGATCTGCAACTCGCATAATGGACTTGTTCTGCCTGGACTGATCTTCTTGCAAGAGAACAGAGACTAACTCCTCAAATGATAAAGCATTTGGATTGCCTTTCATCATCAACCGAAGAGTAGAAGCAAAACTCTGATATGAATCAGGAAGACCACTCATAATGGTCTACACAAGTGAGCTATCTAGTATAACCTCATCAGCAGAAATCAATTGTTCCTTCAAGTCTTTGATCTTTGTTAGGAAACTGTCCATAGAATCACCTTCATTCATGTGCTCACTCTCCAACTATTTTCTGAGGTAAGCAACATGAGCCTCATTCCTAGCTTGGTACAATGTGGTAAGTGTATCCCAAGCATCCTTAGCTGTTCTACAAGATCGAATGTGAGGAATAATGGCACGTTTGACAGACAAAACTATCAATGCATGTGCATGGGCATCTCTACGATCCCAGTGAATCTGCTCTGCAGTAGGTGCAGCAAAAACCGCAGTACAAATAGGAATATGTAGAATATCATCATCTTCAACACCTTCTGCATCAGCTTCAGTACCTGCAGTTGTAACAGTTGCAGGTGTGATAGGATGTTTTTCGACACCTTGCACAATGTTCCACAGTCCTTTAGCAACCAACACATGTCCCATCATATAAGCCCATAATGGGTATTTGGTACCATCCAAATTATCCTCAACAACCAACATACGGAATACATCACTGTTTTTAGCCATGGCCGGTGACCAAAATTCCTTGATGCAGAAAATTGACTATATCTCAAAAAGTTGATCAGAACTTCCCATAAGAATTCTACTAGACTTTTAGCAGACTTTGAGACGCTTATCCTGGCAAACAAAAATTGGTATATAGCTTTGGCACAAAAAGACAAAATAGTCTGCACAAGCACTGCGATAGTGCATTTGGAGGCCGAAATGAGCTCAAATCATTACCACATAGCAAAGCTGTTTTGATCTCAAAAACACGCTGAGTATGCTTACCAAAATTTGTGTGATTTTGAGACTACAACCGGAGGAGTGTCGACGGCGCCCTAGATGAAGCGACGACATGCTCTGATACCAATTGTTGGAGTTAGACATCTACGGAAGCACGTGAACAGCACAAGGAAGAAGAAGAAGCTTGGAGCACAACACACAATACTGAATGTATTATTAGAGAATGTACAAAGATAAGTAGCCCATAAGGGCAATAGGCGTATATACAAGCTAAGGGAAAAAAACCTCCTAAAGAGGGGAAAAAGTGCCCCGGCGGTCCTAGTGTGTTCACACACATCATTACCTAAATATATCAACAATATCATATCACCTTACATGTTAACTTTTGAAATCCATATCATCACTTCACATTAAAATCCACATAATCACTTCACGTATCATCAAAACTTTTCAACCTAAGTATGAATTATGTAACATCAACAGAACATTGAATGTGATATAATGATAAAACGTGATGTTTTATTAACAAAATTTGTTCCATTACATAAATCCACTTCAGAATTATCTTAAGTCATCACTCTCAAATATTCTCAAACCATATCGAGCAAGGCTTCAAGATACTAAAAAATCTCATGTATGTGTAGACAACTCTAGATAGGGAGATACAAGGTAGAGGTATGCTGGCTCAACTCAGTGTCTCAGGTAGTGCAGAAGTCATGTATATATAGGATCATGGGTGGCCTGCCATGGACAGCTATACATGGGCGGTAGAGCGTGGGCGGCCACCGCCCGCGTAATTGCCATACACGGCTTAGACTGGTTGAACCGACCTAACAAATATAAATGATTTTTTACTCCGAGAGGGAATATTCCATGGAATATTCCATTTACCGTCGCGCCGGGGGCGCTGCCCCCGGACCCCCACCAGGGGGCCCGCTAGCCCTCTGGGACCCCCCAACCAGAGGGCCCGCTGGCCCCCTTGGACCCCCCAGCCGGGGCTGCTCACCGCTGCCCCGGACCCCACAATTGGGGACCCTGGTAACTCCCTTTCCTTATAATACCTTACATGGTTCAATATGACCTTCATCCAACATGCAAGTTGGGATTCCCATCAATTGGGTAATGCACGCTTGGCTTCTCCTCATAAAGGGGGCCTTATAAAATGTGCATACAATCATGAGGGGTAGACATTGATCATATACTAACACCCCCCCTCAATGTTTACCGATGATAAATCAAGTAGGTCTCGGTCCTATGCCCATCTGCTGAAGATGACTGTTGAGCTGCTCTCTTCCAAGTGCTTTAGTGAATATGTCAGCACAATTTGCCTCTGTTGGGCAATATTCTAGCTCCACAATTTCATCTTCAATTAGCTCACGAATGTAATGGTACTGTACTTCTATGTGCTTGGTGCGAGCATGAAATACTAGGTTCTTTGCAATAGCCATACAACTTTGATTATCACACTTGAGTACAGTTGGCATATTTGATGGAAAGCCTAGATCTGCAAGAATTCTCCTTAACCAGACTGCCTCACAAGAAGCAAAACAAGATGCTTTGTACTCTGCTTCAGTGGAGGAGAGTGCGAGAGTTGGTTGCTTCCTACTTACCCAAGAAAATATTCCTGAACCAAGTGAGAAACAATATCCAGAAACTGATTTTCTAGAATCACAATCTCCAGCCCAATCTGAATCACAATATCCTTGGAGTGTATCACCTGTGGTATACAAAATACCAAAATCCAAGGTTCCTGCAATGTACCTTAGAATTCGCATTCCAGCATTCCAGTGACTCTCCTTAGGTTTCTTGGAAAACCTGCTTAACACTCCAACAACATAGCAAATGTCTGGTCTAGTGTTGCACAGAAAAATAAGACTTCCGACGAGCTTCCTATACTTCTTAGCATCTACATCAGGCATGTTATCATCCATAGATAGCTTATGATTTACCTCCATAGGTGTGCTAGTTGGTTTGCACTCCATCATTCCAAATGCCTTGAGAATTTCTTTGGAATATTTTTGTTGTGAGATGAAAATGCCATCCTTCCTTTGCCATACTTCAACTCCCAGACAAAAATGGAGTAGACCTAAGTCTGTCATTTCAAACTCAGTTCCCAAGCTGATTCGAGTTTGATTGATGAGTTCTTGATGATCTCCTGTAATGATCAAATCATCTACATATACAATGACGACAACTAGCTTGCTATCCCTTTTTGTTACATACAAGTTAGCATCAGAAGTGCTTCTTTCAAAACCCATATTTTTGAAAAAAGTATCTATCTGTTGGTACCAAGCCTGTGGAGCTTGTTTAAGTCCATACAAAGCTTTCTTCAACCTGCAAACTTTATCTTCTGAATTGGGCACCTCAAAACCTGGTGGTTGAGATACATATACCTCCTCCTTGAGGTGACCATTCAAAAATGCAGATTTGACATCCATCTGGAAAATAGGCCAGGACGTTTGTGCAGCTACTGCAAGTACCGTCCGAATAGTTGTCATGCATGCTGTTGGTGCAAAAGTTTCTTGAACATCAAATCCTTCAATCTGTGAAAAACCCTGTGCAACTAATCGTGCCTTATACTTTTCTAATGTTCCATCAGCTTTATACTTAGCTTTCCAAATCCATTTAGTACTTATTACCTTCTTCTTTGGCGGCAAGTCGACTAGATCCCATGTATCATTTTTGAGTATACTATCATACTCAGACTACATTGCCGCTCTCCAACCTGGATCATCAATGGCTTCTTCAATGGTGGTACGTTCCTTTATCGAACCCATGATATCTGCCATTAGAGCCATGTTAACAATGTGTTCTGAGGCTCTTCTTTGCTCCTCTATTCTCTTTGATCTTCGTAATCCATCCGATGATGATTCTGGTACATCTACATGTGGATTGTGATCATCAAAGAGCTGTTGCGCCCACTTCGGTAGTGGCTTATGCTGTGCAGCTACAACTGGTTGGCTTTTTATTGAGGAAATTTCTCCATCAGATGTTTCCTCCTCCCCAACTTTAACCTGTCTTTTGATAGGCACAAGGTGAGATATTTCTCCGTTTGATGAGATAGTAGATTTACCTTTATCTTCTACTAAGTATGGTCATTCATCAAACACCACATCTCGGCTGACAAAAATCTTCCTTGCCTCAGGATCCCAGAACCTATATGCTTTAGACTCTTCACTATATCCTAGGAAGACACACTTTTTGCTTTTTGAATCCAACTTTGATCTTGTTGAATCAGGAATATGTGCATAACAGAAACAACCAAAAATTCTGAAATGCAAAACTGAAGGCTTTTTACCAGAATATGCTTCTTGAGGAGTCATCCCCTTCAGTGCTTTTGTGTAGCTTCGATTGAGGATGTAGACTGCTGTATTGACTGCTTTTGCCCATAATGAATCAGGCATGTCTTGAGCCTTCAACATACAACGAGCCATTTCAACTACTGTCCTGTTCCTACGCTCAACAACGCCATTTTGTTGAGGTGTATGAGCTATGGTAAGTTGCCTTTTCACACCATGCTCCTTATAGTAATTGTTGAATCCTGTTGACAAGAATTCACCTCCTCTATCTGTTCTAAATTTCTTCAGTTTCCTTCCTGATTCATTTTCTACATACTTATGCCATGTTTTAAATTTTTCAAAAGCATCAGCCTTCTCTCGAATGAAATAAACCCACATCTTTCTACTATAATCGTCGACTAACAGCAAGAAGTAGAAAGATCCTCCTAAAGCAGGTGTAGACATTTTATCGCAGAGATCAGCATGTACCAACTCTAGAGGAGCTTGAGATCGATTGTTGGTCTCTCTTGGAAACGCCTTTCGTTGTTGCTTGCCCATCATACAAGCTTCACAAGGTTCCTGCAACTCTGAAAATGCAGGCAAATGAGCAACCATCCCTGTTCGTTGCATCTCCTTCAAAACTGCAAATCCGAGATGCCCAAATCGTTGGTGCCATAACCTGCTTACATCTTTATCTTTTGTAGCAGTTAAAGCACTTAACTCATACAAGTTATCCCGTCGTATGCCTTTACCTACAACATTACCTGATGAATCCATGATTTCTGCACCACTCTTATTGAAGTGAACTTCAAGTCCACGATCTGTTATTGCAGAAACTGACAACAAGTTTCTTTTGAGTGTAGGTACATAGAGAACATCGGATAAATTTTTCTCAACACCTGGAGAAGTGATAAAAGAGATGGTTCCAGTTCCTTCGGCTGGACACTTGGAGTCATTTCCCACCACTACATTCATGGATTCCCTCAGAGGCACTAGGGAACTATACCAATCCTTTTTACTAGTCATATGGCGAGAAGCTCCACTATCTAAAATCCATGGTTCATCAGCGTGAGCTTGAGCAGATGAACATACCTCTTCAATAGCTACCCAAAGTTCCAGCTCTGTGTTGTTTGCAGACTCTTTGTTCTTCCATGATGATTTTACAGTCCCATTCCGTTCATCAGCTTGCTTCTTCCTACAATCCTTGATGGCATGGCCTTTCTTTTCACAATAGAAGCAACTTCCTGTGAACTTTTTCTTCTTTGGCTTCTTCTTTGATCCCTCTGAAGAGCCTTTACCTTTTGCATTTGCTGAGAATGCAGCATCAGTTGTACCTTGCCGATTCTTCAGCCGCATCTCTTCTTCTAAAAGCATCGCACAAAACTCTTCAAATGTAATAGGAGTTGGCCTTACCTGAGTGTTAAGGGCTGTTACTAATCCATCATACTTTGCTGGAAGAACACGTACAGATCTTCGAGCCAGCTCTTCTGGTGTTATAACAACACCAACTGCAGCCAATTGATCTTGAAGATGCTTTATTCGTTTGATAAAATCTTCAGCCTTTTCAGAATCAGAATGCTTTTCATTTGCCAACTGATTTTCTAAATTCTGTATCCTGGTGTGGTTCTTGGTCTCATATTGTCGAGCCAATATGCCCCAAGCCTCATGTGCTTTAGTAGTATGTTGAACTAAAGTAAGCACAGAATCACTTACACTTGTGACAATCGCACATAATGCATCAGCATTTTGCCTCTTCCAAGCTCGTAGAAGATCTGGATCTGGCTGAATCATCAATCTTGAATTTGCTGGATCTTCAACTGGTATAGGCTCTGGATCCAATCCCATCGGTCCCATGACAGTGTCAAGTAATTCATAGGAGTCCAAAATTGCAGAAATTTTGAACTTCCAGAGTGTATAGTTGGTTCCATCCAGCTTCCCTTTCAGTGAATGCAGGTGGACCAATTCGAATAGGTGCAGCATTAACATTAGCTGAAGCACCAAGACTAGTGTTTGACGATGAAGCCATCATGTAATCACTCGAATAATCTACTGATATTCTAGTCTGCTAGTAGGCTAAAATAATGATACTTCTCAAGCTATTCGAACCTTACAGCTCTGATACCATGTAAGACAATAGTTACGCAATATAACACAGGAGCAATAGCATAGAAGATAACAGATATAGGAGAATCTCAACAATTTTCTACTAGTAGCAAGTACAAAGATGATGGCGTTGTCCACCCGTGCGCTCTCAAGGTAGAGCTTAAATGGTGATCTAGACAACTGTTGGTGCAGACCAATCACCAATTGAAGACTTGGAAGGTTAAAGAGTGAAGGAAGGATCAACCATTGAAGCTTGGAAGAAAGACATATTCAGAGGATAAGAGAAGTGTACACATATGTACATTAGTATAGTCATAGGTGACTCAGATCTTTGTTTGAGTAATAAACTTGTACAAATTATCTATAAATACTTTGAGAAAAGTCGGGGCATGTATGAGAGCATTTGTAGAAGTCAAGATTGAGGAAGTTAGGAGTCAAGAGATAGAGAAAAGTTAGTTGAGTTAGCTCTCATCACTCAGTTGTAAATTTCTGAGTTAATGAAGAAATTTTGCGCCCGATCTTTTCGTGTCTGCTCCTTCTGTGTTTGATCAATTGTGAAATCCTTTTGTGGATATCTAAGTTGTTAGTTAATGAGCCTGTGACCTGAATTTCAGAGTCTAATTGTAAACAGGCTAGGAGAATTGTGAGTAGGAACATTCATATGTGTTGAGTGTCTACAGTTCTCTGAAACAGGCGCAAATTTCGTGTTTAATCTTTTGATCAGTGCTCACTCCATAGTTTAAAGTTTTGTGCAAGCAAGCACTTAATCTTTAAGTTGGAAGGTGATCTACTCGTGGCTAAAAGCATTTGGCAAAACGGGTTAGATATTGTGAGAACTAAAGTTAAGAAGTTAGGGGTGTCTAAATCGACTTCTCAGAAGTGCAGATTCAGACATAGGTAACTTGTGAAGACAATTTCTCAAGTTATACTAAAGCTTTTCAAGTGATTCAACTTGGAGGTGATGCGCAATCTCTAGGAGAAGATAATTACAAAGTTTCATCAAAAACTTTACTCATTTGATAAGTCAATATGAAGAAATTCTGCAGCAGACTTTTCTGTGTTTCACCTTCTTCACATATTTTCTCAGATTTGATAATTTGGAGATTGGACCTATAATTTAGTAAAGGTTTTGACTTACTCTTGATATAGAGGTGTTCTAAATTCAAGAGTAGGTTGTTCTTTTGGAGATTAACACTCTCCATCAGTGGTATCAGAGCAGGAGACATCAAAATCAAGGAAAGGAAGGTCCCGACTGCTGCAGATTCAAGAAGTTCAACATTTGAAGAGCTAAGAAGTGAAAGCTTGGAGTCAAAAGGCTGAGGAGAAGTCTACTCGACATCAAGAAAGGCAAAAGGAGCCTAATTCGAAGTAAAGGTACATACATTGTTTGTAAAGCTTGAAGATTTCTATATACAGGTGGATACAAGATGGGAGATGCTCTACAGATAGAGAAATTGGATAGGGAAAACTATCCTGCATGGTCAATGAGGATGGAAGCTCATCTTATGAGCAAAGATTTGATTGGTTACATCACAGGAGAAGAAGAGAAGCCAGAGTTCAGAGATCCTAGTGTTCCAACTAGGGAAGAGTTAGCAGATCTTAAAAATTGGATGAAGAAAGATGCTCAAGCTAGGAGCATTATCTATATGGGAGTCAATGATTACTTGTTACCTCATATTAGAGGTCTTGAAAGTGCAACTGACATATGGAATGCTTTGGAAGAGCATTTCCAGAACACTACAAAGTCAAGGAAGGCATCCTTATGGGCAGAGTTTACTACCTTCAAGAAGAAGGCCTCTCAATCTATTTCAGACTATGTAACAAGGATGAAAGATATTGCAGATGCTTTAGGAGCTGTTGATGAAGACATTGAGGAAGATAAATTGGTAAGGAAAATTCTTACAGGGTTGAGAGGTGATGACAAATGGAAGCCATTTATTTTGTCTACAGAACTATCACTTGACCATTTCACTCCTGATTTAAATCAATTGTTAGGTCATATGCTAACATTTGAGCAGGATGTTAAAGGAGATGGTGACAAGAGTACAGGACATGCAATGTACTCAAAGGATAAGAAGAAGAATAGCAAAGGAAAACAACAAGCAGGTGAAGATGAAGGAACAACTACTCAAGCCAACTTCCTAAGAGGAAGAGGAGGTGGCAAAGGTAGAGGAAGAGGCAGGAATAACAAAGATGGAGGCAAAGCTTGCTGGATTTGTGGTAAGACAAATCACTTAGCTAATGATTGTTGGCACAATACTCAGAATAATAATGGATATAGTCAAAATTATAATGCAAGAGGAAGAGGTGGCAGAAATCAAAGAGGTAATTACAGAGGTAGAGGTGGAAGGAATTACTTTGGAAGAAATGCAGGAAGAGGATTCCAAAGTCAACAATACAACAACACCTACTACAATTATGCTTCAGATCAAAAAGAAGATTCAACATTGATAATGAATGCAACTTGTGAAAGGCAGAGTGAAGATCAAAGAGTCTTCTACATTGACTCAGGGTGTAGCAATCACCTGAGTGGTAACATATCTTTGATGACTGATTTGGAAAGTAAAGTTTTTAATCATGTTGTTCAAACAGGTGACAACACAAAACACAATGTGAAGTCAATTGGATCAGTGAAGGCCAAGGATGGAAGCACCTTATTGAGTAAGGTCCTGTATGTTCCTACAATCCCTAAGAATTTGATAAGTGTAGGTCAAATTGTTGAAAAGGGATATGAAGTAAGGTTCACTAATGATGGAGTATATGTGGAAGACCCTAGCCAAGGGTATAAACAGATTGTTTCAGGGAAAAAGGAAGGAAGATTATTTACATTGAAGATTCAAGGCAACATTGGTCATGCTATGTTCACATATGGAGGACATAAGATCTCTGAGTTAGATCTTTGGCACAAGAGGCTTGGACATTTCAATGAAAGAGGTATTAAAGATATGGTTAACAATGGTTCAGTGCTTGGATTGCCTAATGTTGCAGGTCAACATATGACATACAAATGTGAGGCATGTCAATTAGGTAAGGCTCATAAACATTCCTATTCCAAGCATGGTTTTATGCACTCAGAGAAGCTTGAGTTGGTACACACAGATGTGTGGGGACCATCAAAAGATTTCAGTATAAATGGATCAAGGTATTATGTGATTTATGTTGATGATGCTACTAGGTGGATCACTATCTATGTGATCAAAGATAAGTCAGAAGTGTTTAATACATTTAAACACTATCATGCATATGCAGAAAGAATTACAGGTCATAAGTTGAAAAGACTAAGGTCAGATGGAGGGGGAGAGTATTTCTCAAATGAGTTCAGTGATTACTTATGGAATGCAGGTATAAAAAGGGAAATTACTTGCAGGTACTCTCCTCAACAAAATGGTGTTGCAGAAAGGAGAAATAGAACTATTGTTGAGTTTGCAAGATCCATGATGAAGGAGAAAAATTGCCCTAATTATTTGTGGGCTGAGGCTGTAAATACAGCCACTTACTTGGTCAATAGGCTACCATGTAAAGCCTTGCAGGGTATGACACCATATGAGGCTTGGTGGGGTAAAAGACCTACCTTGGATCATTGCAGAGTTTTTGGGTGTGTGGCATATGCATATGTGCCATCACAATTGAGACACAAATTGGAACCCAAAGCTGAAAAGTATGTTTTCATTGGCTATGATGACAAGCAGATGGGCTATAGATTGTGGAGTCCATCAACAAAGCAATTTATGGTTTCTAAGGATGTTACATTTGATGAACAAAGCACTTGGTATGCAGGTACAATCAATATCAATACAGGTGATGAAGAAGAAGTGAGTCAAAGAAAAGGTAAATCAAAAGTTCAAATATTTGATGAGCAAGAGAATAATGAAGTGCAGGTTGAAGTGGAAGAGACACCAAGATTTGATCCTGAAAGTGAAGAGCCAGAAACTTCAAGGAGTGGAGAACTCAGAAGGTCAACAAGAAATAGGTGGCAACCTACAAGGTATAGTTATGATACTTCATTTCTAGCCACAAAAGATTATGCTTATATGGTGAATACAGATGAAGACCCTTCTACATATGAAGAGGCAAAAGGTAAGGAAAAATGGGAGAAAGCTATGCAGGAAGAATATGATGCACTATTGGAGAATCAAACTTGGGATTTGGTTCCTAAACCAAATAGTCAGAAGATTATTGGA
Organism: Ceratopteris richardii; assembly: GCA_020310875.1. Lineage (NCBI taxonomy): Eukaryota > Viridiplantae > Streptophyta > Polypodiopsida > Polypodiales > Pteridaceae > Ceratopteris > Ceratopteris richardii. Next base: position 175,456,520 of record CM035420.1, on the reverse strand, counting down.
TGCAAGTGGGTCTACAAGACCAAGAGATTTGCAGATGGAAGTGTGTCTAGATACAAAGCTAGACTTGTTGTCAAAGGCTTTGCTCAAACATATGGTATTGATTATGATGAGACCTATAGTCCTGTGGCAAAGATGACAACCATAAGGACACTTATTGCTATTGCTGCATGTAAAGGTTGGAAGCTATGTCAACTTGATGTGAAGAATGCTTTTTTGAATGGTTATATTTCAGATGATGTATTCATGGAGCAACCTCAAGGGTTCAGAGATAAAAGGTATCCAGATCATGTGTGCAAGCTCAAGAGAGCTTTGTATGGCTTGAAGCAGGCCCCAAGGGCATGGAACTATAGACTTGTGAAGTTCCTAAAAGAGCTTGGATTTCAGGTGTCTAAAGCAGATAGTAGCTTGCTTGTCAAGGCAAGTGAAAATGGTTTCTTATACATGTGCATATATGTTGATGATATAATTCTTACAGGTACAGATGAAGAAGGGATACAAAGGCTCAAGAGGCAAATGGAAAAGGAATTCAAGATAAGTGACTTGGGAGACTTATCATACTTCTTGGGCATGGAGATAACATATACTCAACATGGAGTATTTGTGACCCAAGAAAGGTATTTGAAGAACTTGTTAATCAAGTTTAAAATGGATGATTGCAGGGTAGCACCTACACCAATGGAGGTGAATCACAAATTGAGTAAGTATGGAGGTGAAGAATTCAAGGACATGAGACAATATCAGAGTTTGGTTGGTAGCCTTATCTATGCTACTCTAACTAGACCTGATTTATCATATGCAGTAGGGGTTTTGTCTCAATTTATGCATTGCCCAAGGAAAGAACATTGGATTGCAGGACAAAGGGTGTTGAGGTACATTAAGGGTACACTCAATGAAGGTTTGTATTATGGGTTTACCTCAGATACAAATATCAAAATTTATAGTGATGCAGATTGGGCAGGTAATCCAGATGATAGAAGATCTACATTTGGATACATGTGTTATGTGGGAGATAAACTTATATCATGGTGTTCCAAGAAGCAACATACAGTTGCTTTATCTTCTACAGAAGCAGAGTATAAAGGCATGGTTGAAGCTGCAAAGGAAGTAATTTGGGTTAAGACCTTGATGAAGAGTCTTGACATTATGCATGGAGTACCAATCATATATGGAGATAACATGAGTTCATTGTATTTAGCTGCTAATCCTGTTTTTCATGCCAGGACCAAACACATTGAGATTCAGTATCACTTTCTAAGAGAGAAAGTGATGGACAAGGAGATTGAAGTTATACATACTTCAACAAAAGATCAGATAGCTGATATGCTTACAAAAAGCTTGGATGGACCAAAGCTACAGAAGTTTAAAGACATGGCAGGTATAAAGAAGAAAGGAGAAGACCTCAATTGATGATTGAGGGGGAGCTGTTGGTGCAGACCAATCACCAATTGAAGACTTGGAAGGTTAAAGAGTGAAGGAAGGATCAACCATTGAAGCTTGGAAGAAAGACATATTCAGAGGATAAGAGAAGTGTACACATATGTACATTAGTATAGTCATAGGTGACTCAGATCTTTGTTTGAGTAATAAACTTGTACAAATTATCTATAAATACTTTGAGAAAAGTCGGGGCATGTATGAGAGCATTTGTAGAAGTCAAGATTGAGGAAGTTAGGAGTCAAGAGATAGAGAAAAGTTAGTTGAGTTAGCTCTCATCACTCAGTTGTAAATTTCTGAGTTAATGAAGAAATTTTGCGCCCGGTCTTTTCGTGTCTGCTCCTTCTGTGTTTGATCAATTGTGAAATCCTTTTGTGGATATCTAAGTTGTTAGTTAATGAGCCTGTGACCTGAATTTCAGAGTCTAATTGTAAACAGGCTAGGAGAATTGTGAGTAGGAACATTCATATGTGTTGAGTGTCTACAGTTCTCTGAAACAGGCGCAAATTTCGTGTTTAATCTTTTGATCAGTGCTCACTCCATAGTTTAAAGTTTTGTGCAAGCAAGCACTTAATCTTTAAGTTGGAAGGTGATCTACTCGTGGCTAAAAGCATTTGGCAAAACGGGTTAGATATTGTGAGAACTAAAGTTAAGAAGTTAGGGGTGTCTAAATCGACTTCTCAGAAGTGCAGATTCAGACATAGGTAACTTGTGAAGACAATTTCTCAAGTTATACTAAAGCTTTTCAAGTGATTCAACTTGGAGGTGATGCGCAATCTCTAGGAGAAGATAAGTACAAAGTTTCATCAAAAACTTTACTCATTTTATAAGTCAATATGAAGAAATTCTGCAGCAGACTTTTCTGTGTTTCACCTTCTTCACATATTTTCTCAGATTTGATAATTTGGAGATTGGACCTATAATTTAGTAAAGGTTTTGACTTACTCTTGATATAGAGGTGTTCTAAATTCAAGAGTAGGTTGTTCTTTTGGAGATTAACACTCTCCATCAACAACTCTAGATAGGGAGATACAAGGTAGAGGTATGCTGGCTCAACTCAGTGTCTCAGGTAGTGCAGAAGTCATGTATATATAGGATCATGGGTGGCCTGCCATGGACGGCTATACATGGGCGGTAGAGCATGGGCGGCCACCGCCCGCGTAATTGCCATACACGGCTTAGACTGGTTGAACCGACCTAACAAATATAAATGATTTTTGACTCCAAGAGGGAATATTCCATGGAATATTCCATTTACCGTCGCGCCGGGGGCACTTCCCCCGGACCCCCACCAGGGGGCAAGCGCCAGGGGGCCAGATGGCCCCCTTGGACCCCCCAGCCGGGGCTGCTCACCGCTGCCCCGGACCCCACAATTGGGGACCCTGGTAACTCCCTTTCCTTATAATACCTTACATGGTCCAATATGACCTTCATCCAACATGCAAGTTGGGATTCGCATCAATTGGGTAATGCACGCTTGGCTTCTCCTCATAAAGGGGGCCTTATAAAATGTGCATACAATCATGAGGGGTAGACATTGATCATATACTAACAAGATAGACATACATATGTATAGATAGATATATAGATAGATAGATAGATATATAGATAGATAGATAGATAGATAGATAGATAGATAGATAGATAGATAGATAGATAGATAGATAGATAGATAGATAGATAGATAGATAGATAGATAGATAGATAGATAGATAGATAGATAGATAGATAGATAGATAGATAGATAGATAGATAGATAGATAGATAGATAGATAGATAGATAGATAGATAGATAGATAGATAGATAGATAGATAGATAGATAGATAGATAGAGAGAGAGAGATAGATAGACAGATAGACAGACAGACAGATAGACAGACAGATAGATAGATAGATAGATAGATAGATAGATAGATAGATAGATAGATAGATAGATAGATAGATAGATAGATAGATAGATAGATAGATAGATAGATAGATAGATAGATAGATAGATAGATAGATAGATAGATAGATAGATAGATAGATAGATAGATAGATAGATAGATAGATAGATAGATAGATAGATAGATAGATAGATAGATAGATAGATAGATAGATAGATAGATAGATAGATAGATAGATAGATAGACAAACAAATAGATAGATAGGTAGACAAACTAAATATATATGACTATTGTGAAAGTAAGATTCAAAGATTCGACAATCACAATAGTCTTTAGAAACTTTGTATACTATGTATGATTATCCTAGTGTGACTCTATGTGACTATTGTGAGAGTATGAGCTAAAGAATCAAAAAATCAATATACACTCCCTATACTATTGAGAGAGTAGGAATCAAGGTGGCAATTCAAACAATCTCAATAGATCTAATTTCTTTATCCTTATACTAATTTGAGAGTAAGAATCGATGCAGCAAGTCAGACAATCATAGATGTAGTTGATTTCTTAAAATTTAATCAAAGTATGCAAGTAACAACTGATTTTGAAAGTGAAAACATGTATACTTAAAGTATTCAAACAACATAAATAACAATTAGACAAACACAAATCACACATATGTAAGAGACACATATGTGAATCATAACATGTGTACGATACATAACAAACATACTAACATAAAAAAGAAAAAATGCAAAAAATTAATACTTGAATGCTATTATGATGTCTCTCACAAGAATCTATTCTTTGTTGTGCACTTTTCTCTCGTACACAATTTGTGATTGAGAAAACTTGCTCAAATGAGTGACTTTCGATCGAGTCCAGATCTATATACTTTGTTGGCCTCATTTTCTTTTTGATCGAAAAGTGTTTTTCCGAAAGCGCTTTTGATAAAAAAAACGTAATGCCACTCGATTTCTATTCAAAGATATTTGGAAACCCCCAAATAAACCAACTATATTTTGTATTTTTCTATTATTTGGACAAATAAATGAAACATAGCTTATGAATAGTTTGACTGTTCCAAAGACTTTTTAATTCCTCCATTTTTTAAGCTCATTTAACATTTTCTCTTAGCTCTTTTATCTTTCAAAGAAGTATCTTCTTCAAATTTTTTAGTTGGTTATTTCTCATTATTTCTATCCATAGACACTTCTTGGACCTTTTGAAATTTTTCTTGGGCTCTTGTCAATACGTTCATCGAGATCTATGTTGCATTTATTCAAACAATTAATAGGAAAATACCAAATATAGTCAATTTATTCAAGAATTTTTTTATATCTTCAAATACATATTTGGTGGTATTCCTTTTTTGATGGAAAATTTGGAACTGCTCTAGATTGAAAGAGCTTTCATTCAATAGAACTTTCGATTAAAAATATTTTGGATCGAAAATAAAAACACCAAAAAAAAGTATATAACTCTACATGTGAGCAAAAGTCGCTCACTTGAACTTTTTTTATGAAAAGCATAGAGTACAGCAAAGAGCACAAAAAGAGGAGAGCCTTGTGAGTTACTGCAGCATAGCATTCATGTATTGTTTCTTTTTTTCATTTATTGTTTTTCATGTTATTATGTTTATGTTTGTTATGAGTCATACATACATTACGATTCACAAATGTGTCTTTTACATATATGTGTGATTTGTGTTTGTGTATTTTTATTTATATTGTATTTAGTAATCCTAAGTATATATCTTCTCACTCATGAAAGTGTCTCTAACTTTGATTAATTAAATTTGAAAAAAAATCAACTACTATATGGTTTGAGAATATTTGAGAGTGATGGCTTTATGCAATAAAACAAATTTATTAATCATACATCACTTTTCATCATTGTGTTGAATTCAATTGTTGTGTTAATGTCACATAATTGATACTTTAAGTTGAAGTGTTTTGATGACATGTGAAATGATTATGTGGATTTTAATGTGAATTGATGATATGGATTTCAAAAGTTAAGATGTGTAGTGATATGATATGATTTAAATTAAAATTCTTTGATGTGGATCATGTTGATTATAATGTGGATGAGATTGATTACACCTATCGACATGACTATCTACCTACCTATATATCTATCGATATTACTACCTACCCATCAATCTACCTATATATCTATCTATGTAATAATTATCAGCCTATCTATTTATTTCTCTATGTAGAGATGTAGATATGAATTGAAAGCTATTTCAACTATCTGATGATGATGGACATTGCTACAATTATGCAAGAATCATTTCATTGTACTTTTGAAATACTCCTCATCAAGAAATGAGTTATACACACACTTTGCCTGTATTGTACTAAAAACAAGCTTCTAAGTTTTTCTACTTGTCATGTACTTCCTCTCGTGTACAATCTTCCAATACATCAATTAACTATTAAATCAGCAATGCAACATCCTTCACAAGCTCTATGTACGAGTGTTTCTGTTTCTCAATATGATTATCATCCATATGTAGTTTCATTCTCTTGAGTCTAAGGGCTAGCTTGCCCCATTGTTTCCATAGGAAGTGGTGGCAATGGCTACTCTAGCACCTGAGCCTAGGAGTGCTTTAGTGGTATAGCCCTAGTAGGAGATAGGCAAATAGGTATTTTCTTCCTCTCCTTCGCTCATGTCTCCAATCCTTTCAACAAGTATTTTTGGTACTCTCTTGTGTGAAGTTGTCTGAGACTAGGAATCATTTATATTTGGTAACTGGTTCGCTACATGCTTCCACAACTCGAGTTTAGGCTTGAGCAATTCTTCTAAAGTCAGGTGACATTGTACTTTAGTGTTCCTTATTACATCTATGCTCCTAGGAATAATTGATTCTTCATTTCTTACAAGTATGGTAGGTGCTCTCATACTAATTGAATTTGCTTCCAAGGACTGGTGAAGTGAGGTAATTCTTGCAATGAAATAGATTCAAAATTTTTATGTTCACTAGGTTGTTGCTCCTCTTGTTCTTCATATATAGAAGGGATATCTTATGGAAATTGGTATTGCAGATCATCTATCTCTTGAATCGGGGGTTGTGATTCTTGTTCCATCTTCCATTTCTCTTCTTGAATTTCTCTAAGAAATCCTTGTGGGTACTTATGTATTGAAGAAAGATTCTCCCCATTCATGGTATTAGCCACTTGTGACAATGAAGGTGTAGTGCCTTCCTATGTCTTAGGGATAGGATAGGCCCTATTAGGATTATTCTTCTCATTGGTAGAAATCAAATGTTCTAACCTCTCTAGTAATCCTTGAAAGTGTAGCTCTTATTTTGCTAGGTTACTCCAATTAACACAATGGGATGCTTCAAACATTGCTTGCACTAATTCTGCCATTTTCATGCAGAGCTTGGTTCTCTCAAATTCTAGGTCTTCCCTGGGATAATTTTTACTAGAATCTCCTATTTGGGTTCCTTCTTTGAGTCTTGCCTACTTTAAACATTATATCCAGGTTCTCTGGTATGGGTTCAACTAGGATTGATCCTTTTTTTGGGGTTGGGTTCTCTTGATTTGACTCTTATGATGCCAATTCTAAAATTTTGGTATTAGTCTCTTTTAAGCTTCCCTCTAGCTTTCTTATATTCTTATTCCATTTTCTTTTGAGTCACTTTCGTGAATCCTTCCAAGATCTGGTTTTTCTTCCACTTGATTCTCCGATTTCACTACTCTCAACTAGTTTATCTAGGTTTGGCTATTGATTTCGTAGCAATGTTTGGGCTCTTGTTACTGCTTGAATACCTACATAGGTTGGTTTGGATCCATTTGAGGTGTACATAATGCATATCATGTTAATGGGCAATACTTAGGAGGCATTGGTAAGGTTTTTGGGACATGCCTATATAACACGTTCTTTACCACAATCAATACAAAAACCTTGAAAGTTATAATACTTGGGTTGTCTTGCTAGTGGAGGATGTGGGCACTCTCTTATGTAATGATCTCCTTGGCACCTAAAGCATGGTCCTTTAGGGCCCTGTTGTCTTGTTTGCCTCAATTAGGGCCATGGGTTGGGGTTGGCATACATGACATTAGCATACTTTGGCTCCCAACTAGGTTCCATGGGTGGGATCTCATACTCGTATGTTTCCATGTGCTTTGGTGACTCTGTGTAGTATGAGGCTCGTCTATCTACATGGGTAGAATCAAAGATATTGGAGTTAGGATCATTTTTTGTGATTAATGGAGATGAGGGTACAAATGCTCTATTGAGGTTCTTGTCTGCCATCATGTATTTGACAAAGATTACATTTGCAGGGGGTGGTAGTAGTTAGCCTAGCATCAGTTGGGGTCTAGGATGTGTCTGGTAGGGTACGTGGTAGTTCTGTTGGGGCCTCTAAAAATGAGGCTGAGTGTTGATTGGCCTGGATATCTATTGGGTTGTTGATATGCCTAGGGATAGTTCTATCTAACCACTTGCTTGTTCTATGGGAAATCTTGTGTAGTGTGATTAGTGTACTACATTTCTATTGTGTAGTATTGGGTACTAGCATTACCTTGAGGTTGTGTCACATTCAAACAAGTGTTTTCCATTTGATCACCACCACATGTGTAACTATTGGAACATCAAGATTGCACTATGCTTGAGGTGGATTTGATCTACATCAAAATCTATCGCTTTGATTACATCAAAAGAATATCCATTGAAGCGTTCTTTTACCTATGTTCGTATATTGTATTTTTTTAAAAGATTTCTCATGGATCTTTTACCATTGTAAAAGCCTAGACCTTTACACATGTAAAATTAGAAAAAGAGAGCTAATCTTCCATGAATTTGAGGTGATTGAGTTGCAATCAATGAATCAATCAATCACCTAAAAGTAGATCAAACTGATTCTTCACTTTTCCTAGATTGTAGGAAAGTGAATCAATTCCCTCCAACAACTAATCATGCTTTCATTTGAATTCAAATCCACTTGTGGAAGTCATGGAGCACTTCAACAATCTATTTAAATACTTCAAATCACTTTTACATTACATGAAAGCAATATATATACACTTATGTCCATCATTGTCTTGCTCCATTTTTCTGTATCATCTTCTTCAACAACAGTAAGGTTGTAGAGGTTGCTGCTCACTCTACATAGCTTTGAATTGCATGAGAGGATCATTGGAAAGGTATTAATGTGTAGTTTATGTGTATAAATTTTCAAAGCATTTGGTTTAGTAGATTGAGAGAAATCTCAATTTTTCTGTCTCGAGGTCTATCTCTACGCATTCTCGAAAAATAGGAGGTACCACTATTGAGTGACAGGCTCATTCCAAAAGCATATTTTTCTTATTCCTTGTAATCTTGTGCATTTTATACACACAACCTATGCCTATCACTTCTCCAAAAGGATTCTTTCTAATTGTAATCATGTTGGTCGCTATGAGCATTTGAAGTTGATTGTCTCATCCAAAGATAACAAGTTTTTTGAGCTAGTCAATGTACAAACCTATGTGTTTTGTATCGACTCTTTCTCCTTGATGTTCCAAAGCACATAGTGCATTTTATTGCACTTATCGCATGCCTATAAGGTCTATTTGAGTCTCCATAAGCTCAAGGGTTGCTCTTGTGCCGGTTGGTTGCAACAAACTTCGTGGCTTTGCAACTCAGTTTTCTACCTCCTACAAGCTTCTCCAAGTTCTTTCAGTGGTATCAGAGCTAGATCAAGATGGGTGATAGCTTTCCCTCAATGATTGAGAAGCTTGATTGACACAACTATGCGGCTTGCCAAATCAGAACAAAGGCCTATTTGCAAGGTACAAATCTTTATGGAATTGTATCATGTGATGAAGCTATGCCTATTCCAAGATCCAAAGGAGGACCTACACAAGAGGAGATAGATAGGCTCACACTTTGATGTGAAAGGGATGCTCAAGCAAGGTAGTACTTACTAAACTCTAGCTCTGACTTTCTATTACCAGATATTAGAGGATGCAAGACATCTCAAGAGTCTTGGGATGACGTGGAGACTTTCTTTTCTACTAGTACGAAAGCAAGAAAGCATCATCTTTGGAACGATTTCAACCAAATTAAGAAGCCACCTAAACAAACCGTCACAAAGTTTGTTACCAAGGTCAAGGAGGTTGTAGATCAGTTACCATCCATTCGAGAGCTGATTGAAGAAGAGGTTATCATGAGGCAAATTCTCAATGGGATTCGAAGTGATAAGCAATGGAAATCCTTCAACACGACTTATGATCTCATTATGGATGTGCAAACTCCAGACTTCAAGACCTTTCTTGTACAAATCTTCAATCAATACGCCAAGAATAGCATAAAGGAAGGTAAATCCTATTATGGTAATTCAACTAGTGCTCTATATGCAGATAAGAAGGATAAGAAGTTGAAAGGCAAGAAGAAGGAAGAAGATGAAGAGAAGACTTCCCAAGCCAGCTTTGCGAGCAAGAGCAAGTGGAAAGCGAAGAAGAAAGGACCAAATCATGACAAAGCCAAAGGTCAGAATGTTCAACCTTGTGCCGCCTGTGATAAGACCAATCACACCACTCAAAATTTTTGGTTCAATAGGAAGACCCAAAAAGACAGTGGAAGAGGTGGATATGGCAACAATAGAGGCGGAGGTGGACACAAATTCAACAATAACAATATAGGCTATAATAGAAGGGACTTCAAAAATCATTTTGATGATCGAGCACATGAAGATTCATTGCTTTATGAATCTAAGCCACAAAGAAGGTAAAGAAGATGATCATTTGTTCTACATAGATTCAAGATCTTCAAATCATGTTGCATGCAACATTGCTCTTCTATCTAATTTGAAAAGGCCGAAGCATAGACATGAAGTTCAAACATGGGATGACACAAAACATGGACATGAAGTTCAAACATAGCTCTATTCACTTTTGGGTCTCAAACCCTAAGTGAGCTTGAAGTGTGGCATAAGATACTTGCTCATGTGAATGAAAGAACCTTGAAGGATATATATAGGGATCAAAGTGTTCTAGGACTACCAAACATATCAACGTAACACATGATCAATAGATGTGATGCATGTCAGATTGGGAAGTCACAAAGACAACCATTCAATCACGAAGGCTTCATCCACAAAAATGTATTGGACTTAGTACATATAGATGTATGGGGACCTAGTCAAGAACCTTCATTGGCAGGATCAAGGTATTATGTCTCATTTATTGATGACCATAGTAGATGGACTATTCTATACTTTATCAAGAGTATAAATGAAGTGTTTGATTACTTCAAAAAGTATCTAGCGATGTGGAGAATCATATAGGTAGATCACTCAAGAAAATCAGATCTGACGGAGGGGGAGAATACTTCTCCAAAGATTTTGATGAGTTCTTGCAGGATAAAGGTGTCAAAAGGAAAGTGACTACTAGGTACTCTCCTCAACTGAATGGAATTGTAGAGAGGAGAAACAAGACATTGGTTGGATCAGCCAGAACAATGCCTGAAGAGAAGAGGTTGCCACATTATCTATGGGGAGAAGCTATTTCAACTACTATGTAGCTTGTCAATAGACTACCATCCAAATCACTTCAAGGTATGACTCCTTATGAAGCATGAATAGAAGAAAATCTAGTCTTGGACATTGCAAGATGTTTGGTTGTTTAGCTTATGTTCATGTGCCATCACAAATAAGGGGTAAGCTAGATGAAAGGACAACAAAGGTAGTGTTTATTGGGTATGACTCAAATTAGATGGGTTATAGGTTCTATAATCCTTCAATCAAGCAATTCACTACAAGTATAGATGTTGTGTTTGAACAACACAAGTCTTGGTATGATGAAGACAAACAAAAGGTAACTCTACCATATGATCTTGATTCTAGTTCTCATCAATTAGGAAGCAAGCATGATACATAGGTCTAGGATCCAAGAAGTGATACAGATGATGACCAAGATGAAAGAGAAAAGGATTACAGACTATGGAAGTCAAGAGGCAAAGCAAAGATGCAAGAGTGTGGAGAGTGATTCAAACAAGCACCTAGAAGATCAACAAGAGAAAAGAAACAACCAGAAAGGTATGGATATGATTTCACATTTGTTACGAAGCATTCAATCTACTTAGAAAAAGACTCAACTTCAGAAGAACCCTCAACCCATGAGGAGGCAAAGGGAAACTCTAATGGGGAAAAGGCAATGAAAGAAGCAATAGATGCATTGAAGGAGATGGACATTTGGGATTTGGTTCCAATGTCATCCAATCAAAAGGTAATTGGTTGTAGATGGATATATAAAGTTAAAAGAAACTCAGATGGATCCGTTTGCAGGTATAAGGCAAGATTAGTTGCCAAAGGATGCTCACAAACTCATGGTATAGACTATGAGGAAACATTCTCACCATTTGCAAAGATGACTACAATCAAGACATTGATAAGTGTAGCTACTGCAAGAAATTGGAGACTCCTCCAACTTGATGTAAAAAATGCATTTCTAAATGGTTGGATAAGTGAAGAGGTATACATGTCACAACCTCTAGGTTTTGAAAACCCTAATCATGCATCTTATGTATGTAGACTTAAGAAATCATTGTATGGATTGAAACAAGCTCCTAGAGCTTGGAATTACAGGTTGGTTACATACCTTCAAGATCAATGGTTTAGACCTAACAACTCAGATCCTTCTCTATTCATCAAAAGGGATCACAATGAGGTTATCTATCTATGTATATATGTAGATGATATTATTGTGATAGGTGATGATCTGAATGGCATTCAAAGGATCAAGCGACACATGGAAGAGGAGTTCACAATCAGTGACTTAGGTGAGCTCATATATTTCTTAGGGATGTAGGTGATATACACAAATGAAGGAATGTATTTGACTCAGATGAGATACATTCACGATCTAATTCTTAAGTTCAAAATGGAGAACACTAAACCTACAGGTAGACCTTTGGAGATGAATCATAAACTTAGTGTTTATGACGGTAAGAAAATTAAAGACATTAAAAAATATCAAAGCTTAGTAGGTAGCTTGATATATGCTACTCATAAAAGGGTAGACATCTCATATAGTGTGGGCTTCTAAATATTCTTTAAATAGAATTGATGATCTTGGTTGAGTAAATTGTGCATTCTATTAATCTAAAATTAAAATATGATAACATCACAATATTCATGCCATAAGATTTGAATTATAATTCAATCCACATCATTCAATTCAATCCACATCACACCAAAGAGAGATAGATATAAAGGTAGAAAAATAATGAGATAAGTAGAGAGATGGATAAGTAGATAAAAAGATAGGTAGATAGATAGATATATGAAATATAGATGTATATTGTATATAGATAATTAGATAGAAAAATACATAAAGTGATAGATATATAGATAGCCACATAGATAGATAGATTGATACATATATAGATAAATAGGTGGATATTATATAGATAGATATGTAGGTAGATAATCATATAGGTAGATATATGAGTAGGTAGATAGTCATAAAGACAGGGGTAATCAATATCATCCACATCATAATCAGCGTAATCCACATCATAAAATTTTATTATAAATGCATATCATATCACTACACATGTTAACTTTTGAATTCCATATCATCACTTCACATTAAAATCAACATAATCACTTCATGTATCATCAAAACATTTCAACCTAAGTATGAATTATGTAACATCAACACAACAATTGAATTCAATATAATGATAAAAAGTGATGTTTCATTAAGAAATTTTGTTCCATTACATAAATCCACTTCAGAATGATCTTAATTCATCCCTCTATATACTATATATGATTATCCCAATGTGAATTGATGTGACTATTGTGATAGTAAGAGTCAAAGAATAAAACAATCAAAATAGGCCCTATACATTCCCTATACTATTGAAAGAGCAAGAATCAAGGTGGCAATTCAAACAATCTCAATAGATAAATTTCTTTATCCTTGTAAAAATTTGAGAGTAAGAATCAATGTAGTGAGTCAAACAATCATAGACGTAGTTGATTTCTTTAAATTTTAATCAACCAAATTATATCAATAAGAAATGTTTTTGCAAGTGAGAACATGTATACTTAAATTATTAAAACAACATAAATAACTATTACACAAGCACAAATCACACATATGTAAGAGACACATATCTGAATCATAACATGGGTATGATACATAACAAACATACTAACATAAAAAAGAAAAAGTGAAAAAAAAGATAATACTTGAATGCTATTATGATGTAGCTCATAAGAATCTACTCTTTGTTGTGCCCTTTTTTCTCATACAAAATTTTCCATTGAGAAAACTCGTTCAAATGAGTGACTTTTGATCAAGTGCAGAGCTTTTTCTTTTGCCTCATTTTCTTTTTGATCGATTTTTTTTTGCCAAAAGCACTTTTGATAAAAAACTTAATGCCATCCAGTTTCTATTCAAATATATTTGGAAATCCCCAAATACACCAACTATATTTTGTATTGTTCTATTTTTTGGTCAAATAAATGAAACATAGCTTATGAATACTTTGATTGTTCCAAGCACTTTTTAATTCCTCCATGTTTTTATCTCATTTAACATTTTCTCTTAGCTTTTTTCTCTTTCCAAGAAAGTATCTTCTTCAATTTTTTAGTTGGTGATTCCTCATTATTTCTATCCATAGACACTTCTTGGATCTTTTGAAATTTTTCTTGGGATCTTGTCAATACATTCATCGAGAGTTATGTTGCATTTATTCAACCAATTAATAGGAAAATACCAAATATAGTCAATTTGTTCAAGAATCCATGGCACATTCAAGTGATTAGAAAGCATCCACCTTTTGTATGCTAGAAAGAGCACGGAAGCGAAAAAATGGAATAACAAAATCTAGCTATCAGAGTGCTTTCAGTAGTAGGTCAAAGGAGTTATTATGAACTCAAGTGAAGTGCATATGATCTCTTCATTCAAAACAAAGAAATCACTTAAGTGCATCATGTGCCATTGATTTGGTATACATCTGTAATATGAATTTGTTACACACTTCAACCAAGGTAGTTCCTATAGTTTCACAACAAACCTTTGGAGATTTTCAAACTCATGAAGGTTTACGAAATGATCCATGGAGTGATCATGAACTACATGTAGACCACAATGATGGTTTAGACATGGAAGAAATAAATGACATGGTACCTATATAGAGTGATAGTATACAAAATGGAGAAAATGATTTGTTTTAAGTACTTTGATTGTATTCGATTTTAAAATAGATGTGCTCATTATAAAATAAGATTATGTTACACAAAGTTGTTTCTATAACAAAAATTTATTTGTATTACAAAACGTTGTTTGTCTATTCTTTATTTTGTTGATGTAGTAATTCATCCGTAGTGAACCAATCAAACGATGGTGATGTTTGTAATAGTCTTCCATATTAGTTCTCATATGCATGGAGAGATACTTGTGAGCTTCTCAATTGATTTTCTAAATCATCAATTATCCTCTAATACTCATCAATTGTTCTACCCATATTTGGAATTGTAAATCCTTCTTTGTATAACACTGATCCCTGTGATGATAAATCATGAATAAGATTGCATTCTTTGGGTAGAAGAATATATGGCCACTTTCAACAAAGAGGACCTTCGTGTTCTTGATCATGAAATTTTGCATAGTTTAAAGGATCATCCAAACCTATACCTGTATTCTTCGAGTGATCATACCAATCTACATGTCGATTAAGGATACCTTGTACAAAAAAATTAATAAAATATAATGAATTCAATTATTGTTTGGTACAGATCGTTCAACTTGAACAAAGTGCAAAAGAATAATTTTGTTAATCCTTTGTGTTCTAAATTGGATAGCTTCAATGGTACTGCCTCTTTCATTCTCCCTCTAACTCAAAAGAGCACATCACAAACAAAGTGGTTTGGACATAGTTTTCTAACTTCTTTCATGGATAATGCTTCTCCTTCTAAAACGTTCGCTTCTAAATATCCTCTAAATAGAAATAATCTTGGTTGAGTAAATTGTGCATTCTATTCATCTAAAATTCTTTATTACTCCACATGATCAAGGTCATTATTCACATCCGACATTTTTTCCATCTTTTACTTCTCAATCATCAGAAAGAAAAAATTAGTAATTTATATTAAATAATATAATATCACTGAATTAGTAGTCATATGATAACATCACAATATTCCATATCATAAGATTCGAATTAAAATTCAATCCACATCATGCCAAAGAGAGATAGATATAAAGGTAGAAAAATAATTAGATAAGTAGATAGAAGATAACACTATATATATATATATATACATATATATATATATATATATATATATATATATATATATATATATATATATATATATATATATATATGTGTGTGTGTGTGTGTGTGTGTGTGTGTGTGGATATATCAAATATAGATGTATATTATATATAGATAAATAGATAGAGTGATAGATATATAGATAGTCACATAGATATATAGATAGACTGATAGATATATAGATAGATAGATGGATATTATATAGATAGATATGTAGGTAGATAATTAGGTAGATAGTTAGGTAGATATATAAGTAGGTGGATAGTCATATAGACAAGCGTAATCAATATCATCCACATCATAATCCACATCATAATCCACATCATAAAACTTTATTATAAATGCATATCATATCACTACCCATTTTAACTTTTGAAATCCATACCATCGCCTCACATTAAAATCCACATAATCACTTCACGTATCATAAGAACATTTCAACCTAACTATGAATTATATGACTTCAACACAACAATTGAATGTGATATAATGATAAACGGTGATTTTTTATTAAGAAATATAGTTTAGATGGCATTACAAAGAAGGTTAGTCACCCTCTCATCACCCTCATGCAGGGTCCACATGGGTTTAAGCTTGTTGTAGAGAGCACTTGATGATGCCTAAAAAGAAGGAGGGGTTTCTTACAATTAGCGATCTTTTTGCCAAGGAGGATAGTGATTTCTCAATCGACCACGCTGTGGGGGAGTCACCGAAGTTGCAAGCACACCTTTCCCACAAGATATTCCATAGGGCCTCCCCTCTGATGGCGTTCCCAAGAGGCGGAGCAATTGAACGCTTCTCCCAGCAGAGCATGCATCCAACTGAAATGTTTTTGAAGTCTAACTTTCTTTCCGACAATCTGCCAGGGCCTTCATGGTCGACCTTACAAGGCTTACATGACGTTATAGAGGAGGTTGATAAACCTCGCATCCCCATCATGCGGAGCCCACTTTGTTTTCAGCTTATTGTTGACATATTGTAGCTCTCTGTGATGTCTGAATGGGGGGGTTTCCTTAAAGTTAGCAATTCTTTTGCCAAGAAGAAATAGGGACTTCTCCATCGACCACTCCTTGGGGGTATTGCCAAAGTTGTGAGCGCATCTTTCCCACCAAATCTTCCAAAGGATCTCTCCCCTGATCCAAAGTGTGTGTGTGTGTGTGTGTGTGTGTGTGTGCGCGTGCGAGTGCGCGTGCATGCGCACATGCACGTATGTAAAAATTAGTTTTGTCACAAAAAAATGTGGAAGTTCATCAAAGCATGTGTTTTGTTTAGATGTATTTTCTATCGGGTATCTCTTGTGAACTAAAATTATACCACCAATGATATATATGTCTGTTTGTGGAGCTATATCTTAGTGAATGTTTGTGGTGCTATATCTTAATGTATATGAGGAATTTTTTAATGTCGTAATTTTATTGTGTACCATTGTCATCCATTGTGGTGTTTTTACCTATGTTAAATCAGTTTTCAGGTTGCATAGTTGTGTATTTTATATATTGTAGTTGTTGAAGATATGTTGGTACCTTATTTCAAGTTACCAATTCAGTACTTCTCATTTCTATTGTATGTGAGGCAGTATATGTGTGCAAGGAATATATACAACCAATAATCTTTATCAAATATATACAACCAATAATCTTAGAGAGTCTCTGATTATCAAATATAGACAACAAATAATCTTTATTTTCTTCAAATCTTACACACAAGTGTCATCTCAAACATTTGGAAAGATAGATTAGATCATTTGAATGTCCTAGGATGCCCCATAATTTATATTCTTTCACTTTGATGTTTAAAAGTTTGTAAGCGCAACATTGTGGTATCAAAGATTTCATAAACCTTATTGTATCGAAAATCAATATGGCAAGTACGAGTGCATCCATTGAGAAGTTATCTGATGGGATAAATTATCCCATGTACAAATTTAGAATGGAATCATATTTCAGGTTTAAAGAGCTTTTGGGGATTAATAATATGTATAGATGTAAAGCCAATATTACAAGAAGCATTATTCATATCAAACGAGGAAAAATGGTCCTATTCTTCATATCACAATAGATAAGCTTGGGAAATCCTCAACTTATTGGAGCGTTGAAAAGAGTGAAGAAAATGCCACAAAAGTTTGGAAATGATTATGCTATTGATCTAGAATCTCTTATGAAAGCATTAGCCTCTATTAATTCAGCTTCTATTGAAAATATAAGGTGTAATATTATGTTAAAGAAGTTGAGAGAAGATCAAAGGCGGAAATTATTTGTTACACTTTTCACGATTTCATGATGATTGAAGATGTCAACATAGAAGGCCACTAATCTTACCATCATTCTCAAAAAGGAATTCAAGAACAAGATCTCTATAATTAATGAAATAGAGCAAGAGGTAGGGGACTTTGTGTTCAAGAGTTTACTACCCCATTATCTTCACTTATGAATTTATATGCATGGAATCAATTGTACCGACTTTGATAAGTTTTGATATTTTTTTATTCCTGCCTTTAAAGAGTTTTTATCAAAGTCGTAGTGCTGCTATGAATCGTCCTATTTATCAAAGAATTTTATTTTTCAATAACTTTGAAAGTATCTTTTTCAAGAGGATATATTGAAAAGGGGTCCTAGATTTTGTATTTATGAACTTTTGCTTGTTTTCGGGAAAGTTCATGAGCCAATAAAGATCCAATATTCGAAGTTATTCCCTGAATATAAGTTTGACTTTTTATTATTTTAGGAGAAGTAGTTTTAACTCCAAGACTTGTAGTAGCATAAAAATATAAGCTATGAGAAAGTCTTGATGGTTCTTTTGAAATATGAATATTTTTCTACTTCATATTTTCACCTTTAGGACCTTAAGTTCCTTCCATTAGGAAACTAGTTCATCTCCTAAAGAAAAACATGTCTTCGCTTCATCTTGAGATGCACCTCTCTTTATTGAATGAACCCATAATATAAATTAAATACTCTTCTAAGAGGAAGGTGTTTACAAAGTTTCATGATACCTTTGAATACTTTGCACCTTGTTTGTTGGCAAAAGTAAATTAAGGCACCTTGATTGAACTTTTACGCACTAACATCTTTTATTTAAGTTTGATTGCTCATATTCCACTTCCACCATTGTCTTTGATGGAGCCAAGTGAGAGCCCTATATCATGAAGATTTTCAGACCATGTTGGGGTATAATCCATAGAAAATAAAATCCTTTATGTTTTCATTTATTAAGTTCTCTTAGGAACAATTTCAAATGTCATTCTCTAAGTATCAATTATACTTAGAATAATCATTGACAAACAATATATCTTGTAGATGGGTAGATTCATGCTAAATGAAAAAGATTTACCACGTGCTTTGGTACGAGCCATGCAATATGGAAATATATATTTAGCCACTTATTCAAATTCATGCACAAAGGCCAGCTTGTGAAATTTTTTATGGATCAAAATTAGAAGTTTCTAGTTGCAGAATTTTGAACTACGTATGCTATTTTCATATTGTACAATAACTAAATTTGACTTGGATCCAAATCACTCTATGGAAGAAGGGTAATCAAGATATAAATGTGTCAACCCAACCACTTGAGAAGTAATTACTCCAAGAGATTCTATTTTTCATGAAGATAAATCTTGGTATGAGCATGATGTGTGCATAGATGAAGAAAATATCTAACAAGTCTTGAAGAAGAACCAAGTTCTCCAACCTCACCTGTGAAATTAAACATTAATAGGTGAAGATCAAGAAGAAGAAAGGAATCATCAGTATCAAAAAGAGAAGAATGATTGGATAGAAAGTGAATTAAGGTTTCTAGTAAGAGAAAGAAGTAGTCACAATTTTTTTCTCACAAAGCTTATATGGAAAAATTTCTTGAGTAGAAAGAACAAAGAATTTATGAAGAAACTTCAAATTTAAAGAAATCGATAAAGGTACAAGACATGGAAATTAGTTTTGAGACAAGCTAACATGAAGGTAGTAAGTAACAAATGGGTATACAAGATTAAGGTTTAGTGGAAAAAAAAAAGATTATGCACAAAGTTATCGTATTAACTATGAGGACAGATTTACTCTTGATGCAAAGAGATCAACAATAAGGACAGATTTACTCTTGATGCAAGAGTTTCAATAATCTAATAGAACCCAATGGGAAGTACAATGTTTTCCACTTATGTACATACCTTTAGTTCGTTCTCTCTTATATGCAACCTTAATAAGGCTAGCTATCACATACAATGTAAGTATATTGTCTAAATTTCTAAACAAACCTTCATACATATGCAAGCAGTTAAAAAGAGATACCTGAAGGGTACTCCAAACAAAGGATTATTGATTCAATGTCAATTTATGTTGATACCTTCTATATCTTTTTAGCCTATCGAATCTAATTATGATGGAATTTGATATCCAATCTTATTCAACCACATGTTGTATATCCTTAGAATAGTCTTTTTAATACTACTTGTGAATTGTATATCTTTGATTGGGAAACACAAAAAACTACAAGAAAACACATCTTGACTTCACAATTTTTTATTTATAACTCAAAATATCTATAGAATCGTTCACGTTCTTCTTGTATACGAAGAGAAAATCAGAATTACAATATGCGATGGATGTATATTGTGTATTATGAATACAAAAATAAGCCTACCAATAAATTAGTGTGTCAATGTTAATTAAGACATCTATCACATATTTGATGCATTATATATGACTATATCAAGATCCCAAATTTCAATTAAATAGATCGATTACTAATTCTTATTGATATAGTCATAATAAAAGAATCATTGGTGCAATGTCGAGGCTATCCAACCATTCGCACGATCAAAATGATTGCATGAAGCTTGATGTCTATGATCTCGTCGGATTTTTTTTTTTTTTAATATAAAGGAAGTTTGGCATTAGTCCCCTTCTCTTGTACTTTTCTTTATTTAATTCAAGTATGATCTCGTCGGATTGCTAAGCCGCTCCCACCAAATTGATAGATATCTTCAATAATCTATAGATATGTGTAGTTATATGCACGTTAAGTTGTGTATTCGTACATGTGTAAATGTTAGAGGTAGGAGAGGGGAAATGACAAAGTTTCAAACATGTATATATATTCAAAAATCAATAGTACTACGATATAATAAGGTATTAATATATATATATATATATATATATATATATATATATATATATATATATATATATATATATATATATATATATATATATATGTGTGTGTGTGTGTGTGTGTGTGTGTGTGTATGTGTGTGAGAGAGAGAGTGTATATATATATATATATATATATATATATATATATATATATATATATATATATATATATATATATATATATATATATATATATATATATATATATATATATGTGTGTGTGTGTGTGTGTGTGTGTGTGTGTGTATATATAACAAAATTATTTTTCACACACGTGCATGTGCGCACGTGCACACACACACACACAAAAATATGTGTGTGTGTATGTATGTATGTATGTATGTATGTATGTATGTATGTATGTATGTATGTATGTATGTATGTATGTATGTATGTATGTATGTATGTATGTATGTATGTATGTATGTATGTATGTATGTATGTATGTATGTATGTATGTATGTATGTATGTATGTATGTATGTATGTATGTATGTATGTATGTATATATATATATATATATATATATATATATATATATATATATATATATATATATATATATATATATGTATGTATGTATGTATGCATGCATGTATGTGTGTGTGTATATGTATGTATAGATATATACATATACATATATATATATATATATATATATATATATATATATATATATATATATATATATATATATATATATATATATATATATATATATATATATATATATATATATATACATATCTATCTGTATATATATATATATATATATATATATATATATATATATATGTATGTATATATATATATATATATATATATATATATATATATATATATATATATATATATATATATATATATATATATATATATATACATACATATATATATATATATATGTATGTATATATATATATATATATATATATATATATATATATATATATATATATATATATTATATAAATATATACATATATATATATGTGTGTGTGTGTGTGTGTGACTAATTGATGCTGGATTTATCTATGAGATTGAGCATACTGAGTGGGTGTCCCCCATTGTAGTAGTGCCCAAGAAGAATGGAAAATTGTGAGTATGTATTAACCTCAAAAAAGTTAATGCCGCTATGATTAGAGATAGTTATCCACTTCCAATCACTGAACATTTACTGGAGCGTGTTGCAGGCAAGGAAGTTTATAGCTTCCTTGATGGATTTTCAGGTTACAACCAAGTAGCCATTTCCCCAGAAGATCAACACAAAACAGCGTTCGCCACGGAGAGGGGAATCTTTGCATTTTGAGTGATGCCATTTGGGCTCACAAATGCACCTGCAACATTCCAAAGGCTCATGTGTCATGTCTTCAAAGAGTTCTTGCGACAGAGCTTAGAAGTATATGTGGACGATTTATGTGCCCATTCCCAAGAAAGAAGATACCACATCCCTGAGCTCAGACAAATCTTCAACAAGTGTAGAGAATATCGAGTGTGTCTGAACCCAGAAAAGTGTGTGTTCATGGTGCGTCAAGGTAAAATCTTAGGTCATATTGTTTCTAAGAACGGAATCTCAATAGATGAGGACAAAGTAAGAGCCATAGCGGAGTTGCCAAGGCCAAGGAACATTAAAGAGGTACAAGCTTTTATGGGCCATTGTGGATATTACCGTAGGTTTATCCACATGTATGCAATCATAGCTAAACCTCTTTATGGGTTGTTGACAAATTTTGAGTGGAACGACGAATGCGAGAACTCCTTCCAAGAGCTAAAAAGGCGTTTGTGCACAGCACCAATACTGACCACTCCGGATTGGAATAAACCATTCCATGTCCATGTGGATGCATCCAATCATGCCATAGGATGTGTGCTAGCACAACCCACAGGTGAAGGGAATTTAGATTTGCCCATAGCATATGCTAGTAGACAACTAAACCTAGCTGAAAGAAATTATACCATAACCGAGCGAGAAGGCTTAGGCATGGTATATGCTATGAAGAAGTTTGGACACTATTTATTCGCCAACAAGTTCAAGTTTTTCACTGATCATCAAGCTTTGTTATATTTGGTCAATAAACCTTGCAATACAGGTTGCTTAGTAAGATGGTTCCTCTTACTAATGGAATATGACTTAAAGAGGCTAGTGTAGCTAGAAGAAGAAGCATGGAGCAAGAGGCTCAAGATTATGCCTTAATTGGAGACAACCTATACCGGAGAGGAAAAGATGGTTACCTAAGATTGTGCGTTCATGAATCAGATTATTTGAAAGTCTTAGAAACTTCACATAGTGGTGTTGCAGGTGGACACTTTGGTCCTGACCGAGTAATTAAGACCATTCTATTCTCAGGACTTTGGTGGCCCACTCTTCATATGGATGCACATACCTATGTGAAGAAATGTGACACATGCCAACGTGCACAGTATCCAATTAGAAAAGATGAGATGCTTTTGAGGCCAATGATGGGAGGACGTGCATTTTCAAAGTGGGGGATAGACTTTGTAGGACCTATTAACCCCCCCAGCTAGAAACTCCCATGCAAAGTACATAATTGTAGCCACAGATTACCTTAAAAGGTGGGTAGAAGTCAAAGCCACAACAAAGAATGATGCTCAGACGACGGCTAAGTTCTTATTCGAGAACGTGTTCACGAGGTATGGACTACCAATAGAGTTAGTAAGTGATAGAGGCACACACTTCTTGAATGAAGTCATTGAAAATCTTCTCCAAGAATTCTTGGTGATACATAAGAAGTATGCCCCCTATCATCCACAAGCTAACGGACAAGCCGAGAGCACGAATAAGATCCTAAGTAATGTATTGACAAAACTAGTGAATAATAAACACTCTGATTGGGACAAACAGCTACATCATATTGTTTGGGCTTATCGAGTTGCCTATAAAATGGTACTGAATGCCACCCCATTTCAGATGGTCTTTGGACAGAATGTTGTGCTACCATTGGACTTCCTCATCCCAGCCTTAAAAGTAGCACAAGAGCATGAGTGGAATGGACATGAATTGTCCTCTAGGATCTTCGATCTAGAACGTTTAGGTGAGACAAGGCTACGCGCGGCGGCAGGCATCTATGCTGTAAAGAAAAGACAAAAGGCATACTTTGATGCACACATCAAAGATAAAGGATTGAAAGAGGGAGACCTAGTGCTGGTTTATACGCTATAGCAACATGCCCGTAAGTTGGAAAAAAGAGGATACGGACCCATGATCATTAATAGAATTTCCACTAGCGGTGCAGTTTAGTTGGCCACTCTAGAAGGAGATATCTTGCCAAACTATATTAGTGGATGTAGAGTCAAGTTATACCAAGAACCTCTTACAGAGGATATGCTTATGAGACTCAACACT
The DNA here is from genome assembly GCA_020310875.1 of Ceratopteris richardii. Lineage (NCBI taxonomy): Eukaryota > Viridiplantae > Streptophyta > Polypodiopsida > Polypodiales > Pteridaceae > Ceratopteris > Ceratopteris richardii. The sequence continues at coordinate 175,432,408 of CM035420.1, read as the reverse complement.
GCTAAGAAGCAAAAAGAAGAGGAGTTAAGGGTGAGGAAAGAAGCACAGGCAGAGGCCAGAGAGTGTATTAGGCGAAATAAGTTAAGGCGACTAGGCCTAGATGTCAACTCAAAAGCCCCAAAATATCACATGGATATGTGCCAAAAATCAGGCATAATTACTTCTCAAGTCATTGACCGACGTCCCTTTGTGACCATAGAGATGGGACAAGGAAAGGGTGCAAGGACTGTGAAAGCATTGATTGACTTAGGTGCAACAAGTAGTGCAGTTAGACTGTCCTACTGCCAAGACTTGCAGTTGAACATCAATCCCATAGAAGCTTATCTCATAGGATTGGGAGGTGTGGAAACCCCTTGTTCGGGCGAGGTGGAACTTCCCATCTACCTTCAAGATGTTCCAATGAAAGTCAAAGTGCTAGTCTATCAAGATGAGAACCTTAGAGAACCACTTGTCTTGGGTCAAGATTGGATCTATGACCATGCAGTTAACTTAAACCTCCGAAGCCGACTTCTTCAAGTTTGGGTACATGAACAATGTGTTACATTAGAATTAGAGAATGGCATGCTCACAGATCATGGCACCACACACTCTCTTAGCTCCTCTAAGACTAATCTTCACGAGCAAGATGTTATATGTGTCAAAAGCTCTATGATCTAGAAGGACTCAATCATGGAAGGACAATCACAAAGGCAAGCAAACCCTCCTTCTTTTTCGAAGAGTAAAGCATCCATAGTAGTTCAATCTAAGAAGCACGCACAACAATTCAAGTCAACTGCTATAGCAAATAGAAAGACACCATTCAACAAGAAAGCAGTTCCGAGCATGAGGCAGATTTGGGTACGCAAAGGAGAGAACCACCAGCATTGCCTCCACAAACCCCATCCAGGCAAGCCCACCAGGCCAGAAGACGAAGGAAGAAGCTCGGACAAGCTCAACCACAAGGTATCTGACAAATTTGGGTGCCTAAGAAATTAGTTGCAGCTCAACAAGGGCGATTACACATGTGGGTACCCAGGAAGCTCTTACGTCCACAACAACCTATGCTCTCCCATACGCGAAAAGTCTCAACAAAGAAGCCAAGGGGAGGCAAAGGTCAGAACCAAACACCAAGAACAAAAGTAGACCAACTAACCTCTTCAATGCGAGTCAGGCGACCAGCCATAGAGGTATGGGTTTGGAAGCCAAAAGCATCAGCGGCCCCTACAAGTCCAACGCGCCAACCACAAGGGACACAACAGTCAAGAAACCAGCCAAGGATGAATAGGCCGAAGGTGCTCACTACACAGTTGTAGATTGTTCTCAAATGGATCCCTGTAAGGAGGAAGGATCAGTTGTCATCTCAAGATCTAATGGATAACTCCATGATAGATGGCATCAACATCAGCAAATAACATCGAAAGCCTCGATATCCACAACTTTGTTTCCCCTTACCTTGGTAGGAGGGAAGATCTCGAAGGCCCGCAACTTGAGAGATGTTGAACTACTGTATGTCTGAGAGCATCCAAAGTGGTATCTGCAAGGGGTACTTTTGGTACTAAAAATCCTTGCATGTATATTGGATGAGAAGACTCCTGGTTAGGGTGAGCTAAAGCAAATATGTGAAACTAAGCTTGGTGTAGTTACCCAATGTTGTTTGTCAAGGAATATAAAGAAATTCAATTCTCAGTATTTGGAAAATGTTGCTTTGAAGAAAGGGGATAGGAACAGGTGCTCGAAGCATCTCATCAGTGAATCATCCACAAGGACATTCATCCATTGAGGAAGAGACACCATTGACCAGTCACTATGCTGAGAGTGCAGCACAAAGAGCGGACTATCGATCGGCCTTTCATGGTAAGAATCATCTACTTGGGTATCATGAAAATACTAATAGATTAGGAAACCTCTTCGTCAGCATACCCTTGAGCAATTTGCTCAAGACCCACTTTTTTGCACCATGTTCTTTTTGCATTCCCCAAGTAAGCATGCATAGGGCTACATTACAAGGCCGTGCACAAGGCACATATTTTCCTCAACCCATGCATGAACACACTTACCCATCATTCATTATGGGTTATGAGTGCTTGGCATGACTACTATGAACACCATTTTCGTGAGATCTAGAGGTCATCAATGGAGACTCACAATGACACAGTCATGCTGGAATCCAAGGAAGACGCACATACCAAGCGACTACAACTTGCAAAGGCTCGCACTGACAAATGAAGAACGGACAACCAACCTTGCCACATTTGGAAGATAGATGGCTCCAACTCCTACCGAATGGACACTACCTCTCAAAGCACTAACTGGAACAACCATTACAACAAGGGTCTGTCAGGGACGACAGACTCGAGGGGGGGGGAGTGTTGAAGCTCAAGGTCAAGGACAAGCATAATAAGTACATCAGAGAAGTGGAAACACAAGAAGAAGGAGCACATAGGGAGCTCCAAGAAGTGTATGTCAAATTTTCAGAAGAAATCCCTACAAAAATAGTGATTTTCATCACTAAAAACCATTGTAAATACCATTTCATATTTTTGCAACTCCATTTTGTTCAAGCCAAGGAGTCCTCAAGCTTGAGGAGTAATAGAAGTATCATCCTACCAATTTTCATAATTTTTAGACTTCGTTTGAGCCCTCAAATAAGCCCTGGAACCTAATTTTTAACTAGGCCGGACACTAGGTCTGGACAGGGCCATAACTACTCAAAAAACTATAAAAAGAGCTAGAGAGCTCATTTTTTGGGTTAGCTTGTTAGAGAATAGAGCTTTTGTAAGAGAACCCTTTTGCAATAGAAGCTTTCCATTGTTCCTCTCTTTGATCTTGCCTTGTGTGCGTGTGTGTGTATGTGTGTGCATGTTGGTGTGCTTTCATTCACACACTTGTGCCTTCACTTGCTCGTGGTCTTCATACCGGTCCTCACGTCTCCACGGATTGACAAGTAAAGGAGGTGGTGCTTACGCTTGAGCTACAGTATGTATGTATGTATGTATGTATGTATGTATGTATGTATGTATGTATGTATGTATGTATGTATGTATATATATATATATATATATATATATATATATATATATATATATATATATATATATATATATATATATATATATATATATATATGTGTGTGTGTGTGTGTGTGTGTGTGTGTGTGTATGTGTGCGTGTGTGTGTATGTATATATCTATATATATATATATATATATATATATATATATATATATATATATATATATATATATATATATATATATATATATATATATATATATATATATATAGAGAGAGAGAGAGAGAGAGAGAGAGAGATGTGTGTGTTTGTGTGTGTGTGTATATATATATATATATATATATATATATATATATATATATATATATATATATATATATATATATATATATATATATATATATATATATATCTCGAAATTATTTTTCACACACGTGCATGTGCGCATGTGCACACACACACAAAAATTATCTATTGGGTATCTCTTGTGAGCCAAAATTATCTCACCAATCATATATGTTCGTTTGTGGTGCTATATCACCAATGATATATGTTTGTTTGTGGTGCTATATCTTAGTATATGTGAGGGATTTTTGAATTTATTATTTTATTGTGTACCATTGTCATCCATTGTGGTGTTTTTTACCGATGGTAAATCGGTTTTCATGTTGCATAGTTGTGAGACTTATCTCTTCTAAGGGTTGAACATATTTTGGTACCTTATTTCAAATTACTACTTCTTTGGCTATACTGAACCTTTTTCAGTACTTCTCATTTCTATTATATGTGAGGCATGGCATATATTTAGTTTGAATGAAATAGTGCTTAGAGAGTCTCTGAGTATCAAATATATACAACCAATAATCTTTATTTTCTTGAAATCTTACATGCAAGTGCCATCTCAAACATTTGGAAAGATATATTAGATCATTTGAATGTCCTAGGATGCCCCATAATTTATATTATTTCACTTTGATGTTTAAAAGTTTGTAAGCGCAACATTGTTGTATCAATGATTTCATAAACCTTATTGGATCATAATCTTTTGTGACTAGAAATCAATATGGCAAGTAAGAGTGCCTCCATTGAGAAGTTATCTCATGGGATAAATTATCCCATGTGCAAATTTAGATTGGAATCATATCCCATGTTTAAAGGGCTTTTTGGGATTAATAATATGTATAGATGTCAAGCCAATGTTGAGATAGAACAAGAGAAGAAGAACGGATCAAAAGAGGCAAAATAGTCTTATTCTTCATATCACACATTATTTCCAATACTATACTTAGACATATAATAGGTTTGAATACCAATAGATAAGCTTGGGAGTATCTATAAAGAACATTTGCAAATACCAAAAGAGCAAGGAAATGATTATATTATTGAGCTTGAATCTCCTATTGAAATATTATGTTAAAGAAGTTGAGAGAAGATGAAAGACGGAAATCATTTATTACGCTTTTCATGATTTGAGAAAATCTATCATGACGATTCAAGATGTCAACATAAGAGGCCACAAATCTTACCATCGTTCTCGAAAAGGAATGCAAGAACAAGATCTCTAAACTTAATGAAATAGAGCAAGAGGGAGGGGAAACTAGAGACCAGGAGGAAGATTAGCAACAACAATTACTACTTAAAACCAACTATCTTGTGAACTTTTCACAACAATTACTACTTAAAACCAACTATCTATTGAAGTAGCAAGACTATAATATCTAAACTCATAAGGACTGAGAGACTCAATTATCCACCCAACCACCTCCACAATGTGATTTCCAAGGCTAAGGGAAAATTTGAGGAGAGCTAGCCAAGTGTCCCCTCCAAATGGATGCTAATCCAAGAGCTTCTAACATTGGAAATCACATGGTCTTCAAACGGATTCTATAAAGAAATCTATCAAGCTTGTATGTGCAAGTCCAAAGGCTTAAGAAGCTTTGCAAAGGGTTGAGGACCATACCCTTAAGAAAATAAATCCCAATCGGAACCGAAGGTTTATTCCAACATTCTAACCCTTACAATTCATAACTTTAGCCTTCCAAATCCATGTTTCAATAGAACATTCCTCCCCCTTAAAACATTTTCTTCCTAACAAATGTCTGGAAGTATGTTATGTGGAGTATTTTTGTGTTTCCAATTATCAATCTCACCAATTATGTTCTTCATCTCTCTGATTCTTCTCTTTATCAAAAGGGGATTCTATCCTAGATTGGATATGAAAGAGGGTAATCTATTTGTGTGCTAATCCCTAGCCAAATCATTCTAAAAACCATTTGTCTTTGCATATGAGACACTTAATAAAGTGCAAAGTATGGAAATAATGACAATGGTGGATTAAAAAATACCTACCCAATTCAAGTTTTCGCTATGTGCGAACAAGGCATCCATAGCATAAACATATTAAGTAGGTGGATTCCAAGTATCTCCAAGTAATTTTCTATATGGATCCATTTTCATGGACTAATTATGCATAGAATCTGACTAGTTCAAAACTTTGAGAAATCTCTTTGAATTCAATTTGACTTAGAGAGAAATGAAGTATATATTGTCAAAAAACATCTAACTTAGATGTTTTCCACTAAATTTCACTTCTAAATAAACTTCCATAGACTCTTTTCTCAATTGAAGGACTACTATGTTCTATTGTTCTTTAGATTCCTAATAGAATTTAGGAAGTGTTTCATTCATTTCTTGGGCAAAAAATATTCAATTGGATCAAGATAAATTCAAATGAATTATCTCAAAACACTTTATTAAATACTTTGCTTCATGGGAATTGTCAAAACTATGAGCAATTCCTAATCCTCTTTCTATTCAAGAGTTTTATTAAAACTCTTTTAGAGACATCTAGAATCTTCTTTCATCCATTGTAGTTTGCTATGCTTGAAATAAAATCTAATAGATGAATGGTTCATTAGCATCTTCTAAGATTGAATAAAGTTTGTAGAGAGCATATATCTATGATGTCTAGTTCAATTTCCTATGGATCCAACTAAAACTTGTTTAGAAATTTTCTTTCATAGTTAAGTCGAAGGTTCTAAGAAGCGGGGAAGAAGAACTAGGCAGCCAATTCAAACTTCCGATTCTTTGAATCTTACTTAAGTCAAATTCTATGAAATTCAAAACTTTAACCCTTCATAGAGATGTCGAGGCCAATCTTTGAAGCATTGTATCTATCTTTATGAGAGTAAACTAGATTCACAAAATGATCATTTGAGTAAATTTAAACCATTGTCCAACAAGAGAAATCTAGTGAGGTATCAAACGTTGGTGTCTTGAGCCACTGAGCTTTACATCTATTGATGATATTTCACATTCACCCAAAATGATGCTTAAACTACCCTAACTACTAAGTTTTTTTCCTTTAACAATATCTTAAAACTCCTTTATACATGGAAGGAACTTAAAGTCCTAAAGCTGCAAATATGAAGAGGAAAACTCTTCATATTTCAAAAAGAACCATCAACACTTTCGCATAGTTTATACTTTTATGCTAGTACAAAACTTGAAGCTAAAACCACTTTTATGCTAGTCAAACTTATATTCAATGAATAACTTCAAATATTGGATCTTAATTGACTCATGAACTTTCTCAAAAACAAGAAAAAAGTCCACAAATATGTTACGCTAAGTGGATGGCAAGATACCTAAAGATGATGTTTGGTTAAATACCAAACCTAGGACTCCTTTCTAATACATTTTCTTGAAAAAGATACATTCAAAGTTCATATATGTATATGAGTTATTGAAAACTAAACTTATCTGATAAATAGTATGAGTCATAGCACTTCACTACATAGTTTTGAATGAAGCTACATACTTTAGAGTTTTTGAGGATAAAAACTCTTTAAAGGGAGGAATAAAAAAAATATCAAAACTGCTACAATGCTTCCATGTGTATAGAGTCATAGATGAAGATAATGGGGTAGAAGAACATCTTTTAAGTTATAAATGTTAAGCAAAGAAGGATTCACTCCAAAAGAAACTTCATGGCATGCTAAAGATAGTATAAATTTTGATGTTGTCAAGGTTAGAAAAGATTCAGAGAAGGTAGTTCCATTGACAAAATTGATAGAGCATGCCAAAGCCTAAACTTCTTTAAAGAGAAGTGAAAGATAAAGGGAAGAATTTTGAATTCCAAGTATGTAGTGGGCAATTTCAACAGATGGTAATTAAGTTTATGGAAGGTGAAACTTGTATTACCTATCAAATGGATTTCATAAAAGAGAAATATAAAAGCATTTGCAAATGCTTGGACTTAAGTAGTGGAAAAATTGTTGAAAGTCCTACGGTGACTATTCAAAACTTTTGACATAAAGGAATCTAAGGAAAATTATAAAATCTTGTCACTACAAGTTGGTGGAGTAAGAACCAACAAAGATCTGGAATATGAGAAATTCAATACACTTGGAACTACTTTGAACAAAGATCATAGGAACTATGATGATATCATCAAGTTGAATTGTTTAAAGCTTCCAAGATAAGCATCCATAAGGTCAAAGAATGGTGTTATAACACAAAGGTATTTCATTAAATTCTAAGTCTTTTAAAAGCAATGAAGTAGAAAGGTACTCTAGGAAAAGATAAAGAATAGCTTCTAGACTTTGCGATAAATGTCATTCACACTTCTATGTTGAATATAAAGTAGAGTGGCATGGGACATCAAATTTTAAAATATTAATGTAGGAATAATGCTATGGGACAATAGACCTTGAGATGGTAGGTATCGTTTAGTCTTGAGATCATTACTTGAAGTAAGATTGAATCCCAATAGGAACTGAAACGTCATAGATAAAGATGGAAGTGTGTGATGGACAAGAGACTTGAAAACACTTCAAGTATGAAGCAATTAGCAGACTTGATGAACATTAAGTAAAGTACCTTTTAGGCTCTTCACAAAGATATCTAGTAAGACAAGCATAGGCTTGATTGATCTATGAGACTTCAAAGTAAAGATTATGTAAGTTCTTTATGAGAAAAATTGCACATATTTCTGAAGAGAAAAGAACTTAGATCTTTTTTAAAAATTTAAACTAAGTCATTCTAGGATAAGGCACTCAATTGACAATAGAACTAAGTGAATCAATCTCTTGGCTCAAACTTGTGCATTGTAGTATAAAGGAGTTTCAAGATATTGTTAAAAGGAACAACTTAGTAATTAGGGTAGTTAAAGCATCATTTTGGGTGAAGGAGAAATATCATCAACATATGTAAAGCTCAATGGCTCAAGACACCGATGTTTGGTACCTCACTAGATTTTTGTGGTTTGACAATGGTTTAAATTTAATCAAAGAAACATTTTGAGAAGCTAGTTTAATCTCATAAAGATAAATACAATGCTTCAAAACCTTGACTTGCACATGTCTATGAAGGGTTAAAGTTTTTAATTTCATAGAATTTGACTTAAGTAAGATACAAAGTTTGTGAAGTTTGAATAGGCCACTAGAGTTTTAGTTCTTCTTTCCCCCTTCTTAAAATCTTGGAATTGAATATGAAAGAAAATTCAAGTAAATTTTGGAGCAAGTTTTAATTGGATGGAATAAGAAATTGAATTAGACATCATATATCGATCCTCTTTAGGAAACCTATTTAGTATTAGAAGATGCTAATGAACCATTCATCTATTAGATTTTGTTTCAAGCATAGCAAACTACAATGGATGAAGGAAGATTCTAGATTTCTCTACAAGAGTTTTAATAAAACTCTTGAACAGAAAAAGATTAGGAATTGCTCATAGTTTTTGACAATTCCCATGAATCCAAGTCTTTAAGAAAGTGTCCTAAGATAACTCATTTGGATTTGTCTTGATCCAATTGATTTTTTTTACCCAAGGTATGAATGAAACACTTCCTACATTCTACCAAGACTCTAAAGCCTAATCGGACATAGTAGTTCTTTAATTGGGAAAAGAGTCTATGGAAGTTGATTTAGAAGTGAAATTTAGTGGAAAACATCCAAGTTAGATGTTTTTTGGATAATATATACTTCATTTCTCTCTAGAAGAAATTGAATAAAGAGATTTCTCAAAGTTTTGAACTAGTTAGGATCCATGCACAATTAGTGCACATAAATGGATCCTTATAGAAAAATATCATGAAGGCTCTTAGTTGAGTGGATCGGTTCAACTGCAAGTGTTCCAATGACGGCGCAATACAGGGTGCTTCAAGCAAGCTCATATGATAGAATGGAAACACAAAGAGATAGATACAATCAACAAGATTGATCAGATCACTTATAAAAAATATCATCGTATCAAAGATATGAATAAAAGAGATTGGTGAAAATTTGGAAGGGAAAAGAATTGTTACATAGATAACAAGTGTTGTGATAAATTCTAAATGAAAATTACATGAAAGTTACAAGTTACCAGATAAACATCATCATAGATCATATGTCCCTCAAGTTTTTTATTTAGCACCTTATGGAGCTAATGCTTTGCCCCTTAATGGGAAAAGTTTTAGTTGGAGATACTTAGAATCCACCTACTTCATATGTTTGTGTTATGGATGCCTTGTTCGCACATAGCAAAACATTGAATTGGGTAGGTATTTTTTATCCATCTTTGTCATTATTTCCATACTTTACACTTTATTAAGCTTCTGATCATATGCAAAGCCAAATGGTTCTTAGAGTGATTTGGGTAGGATTTGGCACACACATAGATTACCCTCTTTCATATCCAATCTAGGATAGAATCCCTTATTGATAAAGAGATGAATCGGAGAGATGAAGAACATGATTGGTGAGATTGATCATGGGACACATGGGAATACTCCACATAATATAATATCTCCACATATTTTCAAAGAAGAAAATGTTTTAAGGGGGGATAATGTTCTATTAAAATATGGATTTGGATGGGTAAAGTTATGGACTATAAGGGTTAGAATGTTGGGTAAACCTTGGATTGTGTTTGAACCCTTGGATTTATGAATTTCCAATTGAAGGGTGACCCTTAGGATTTATTTTCATAAGGGTGTGGTCCTTAACCCTTTGGAAAGATTCTCAAGCCTTTGGACTTGCACGTACAAGATTGAGAGATTTCCTTTTAGAATCCATGTGAAGAACATGTGATTTCCAAGGTTAGAAGCCCTTGGATTAGCATCCACATGGAGGGGACACTCGGCTGGCTCTCCTCGAATTTTTCCTTAGCCTTGGAAATCACATGGTGGAATTGGTTGGGTGGATAACTAAGTCTCTCACTCCATATGGGTTTTAGATATTATATTCTTGCTACTTCAGTAGATTGCTGGTTTTTAGCAATAATTGTTGTAAAAATTTCACAACATACCTCTTGTATAGTTGTTGAATCTTTCTCCATCTCTTCTTTCCCCTACCTCTTACTCTATTTTATTAAGTATAGATATCTTGTTCTTGTCTTCCTTTTTGAGAATGATGGTTAGAGTTGTGGCCTTCTATGTTGATATCTTGATATATTTTATCAAATCAAGAAAAAGTGTAATAAATTATTTGTATCCTTTATGTTCTCTCAACTTCTTCATGAGATTAAACCTTATATTTTCACTAGGAACTGCATTAATAGAGGCTCATTCTTTCATAAAAGATTCTACCTCAATAATATAATCATTTCCAATTTTTTGTGGCCTCTTCTTCACTCTTTTTGGCTCTCTAATAAGTTGAGTTTTGCCTTGCTTTGTTGGTAGTTGCAAACGATCTTTATAGATACTCCCAAGCTTATCTACTGGTATTCAAACCTATAATATGTCTAAGTATAGTATTGGAAAGTATGTGTGATATCGAGAATAGGACCATTTTGCCTCTTTTGATCCATTCGTCTTCTCTTGTTCTATCTGTCTATGTAGGTGCTTCTTGTAATATTGGCTCGACATCTATCCATAATATTAATCCCAAAAAGCCCTTTAAACATGAGATATGATTCCATTCTAAAATCCTACATGGGATAATTTAACCCATCATATAACTTCTCAATGGATGCACTCTTATTTGCCATATTGATTTGCTAGTCACAAAAGAAGATGATCCAATAAGCTATATGAAAGCTTTGATACCAAAATGTTGCGGTTACAAGCTTTTAAAGATCAAAGTGAAAGATTATAAGTTATGGGACATCTTAGGACATTCAAATGATCTATACATCCTAGGACATTCAAATGATATAATATATCTTTCCAAATGTTTGGGATGACACTTGCATGTAAAATTTCAAGAAAATAGATATGATTGATTGTATATATTTGATATTCAGAGACTCTCTAAGCACTGCTCATTTGAACTAGATATATTCCATGCAAATATCCTTAGACTCACATATAATAGAAACGAGAACTACTGGAAAAACTTTTGTATCCCCAAAGAATGGGTAATTTGAAATAAGGTATCAAAATATATTCAACACCTGCAATAGATAAGTCCCATGGCTATGCAACCTGAAAACTGATTTAACACAGGTAAAGAACACCACAATTGATGCCAATGGTACACAATGATATTATGAAGTTCAAAAATTCCTCATATACACTGAGATATAGCACCACAAACAAAGATATATCATTGGAGATAATTTTGGTTCACAAGAGATGCCCGATAAAAAAATGCATCTAAATTAACAAAACACATGCTTTGATAAACTTCCAAATTTTTCTTTGTAACAAAACTATTTTTCACACATGTGCATGTGTGTGTGATATATATATATATATATATATATATATATATATATATATATATATATATATATATATATATATATATATATATATATATATATATATATATATATATATATGATGGAGATTATTAATCTCCAAAAGAATAAGTTATCCTTGAAGTTAGAGCACCTCTATATCAAGAATAACTTAAAACCTTCACCAATTTGGAGGATCAATGCTCAATTACCAAAATCTTGAACATATTGTGGAGAAGATGACTACACAAAAAGTCTATTGCACATAACTCACTCATTGACTTATCAAAAGTGTAAAGTTTTTTTTTTTCGCACCTCCTCCAAGTTAAATCATTCCAAAAGACTCAGTAGATCTTGAGAAATGATCTCAACAAGTCACCTATGTCTAAAATTGTAGTTCTTTACAATCAACTTTGACACCTGCAACTTCTAAAGCTTGGTTCTCCCAAACTACAACATGTTTTAAGCAAATGCTTTTAGCCATAGATGGCTTACCTTCCAACTTAGATTTTGACTCCTCATTTGTGCAAAACTTTACACTGTGCACTGAGAACTGACCATTTCTTTGACCATCGGGATTGCGCCTGTTTCAGAAGACACTCAACACTTTCTCACATATGAATGTTCCTACACATAGCTCTCACAGCCTGTTTACAATTAGGCTCTCAAACTTTAACCATAGACTCATTAACTATGGAATTAGACACCTACAAAAGGATTCTTGAAATGATCAAGCACAGAAGGAGAACACATAGAATAATCAGGTGCAACTTTCTTCATTACTGAAAAGTCTTTTACATCTGGATGAGAGAGCTATCTTACACACTTCACAAGTGTCTAATGACTTCTAATTCTTCTAAATTCTTGTTCTCTCATACTCTCTCATATTTTCCCCGACATTTTTCCTTGTATATATACGCAAATATGTACAAGGTCATAACCATACAAAAGTATAAGTGAGCTAACTCTCAATTAATGTACATATGTATACACATCTTCATCGTCTAAACATGTACTTTCTTCATGCTTCATAACTTGATCTTTTCTTCAATCCTTGACTTCAAAAACTTCATCAAAACTTCAATTGTTGATTGCCTTGCACCAACAGCTCCCCCTCAATCATCAATCGAGGTTTTCTCTATCTTCTTTATACATGCCATGTCTTTGAATCTTTGTAGCTTTGGTCCATCCAAGCTTTTGGTTAGCATACCGGCTATCTGATCTTTTGTTGAAGTATGTATTACTTCAATCTCTTTATCCATCACCTTCTCTCTTAGAAAATGATACTGAATCTCAATGTGTTTAGTCCTGGCATGAAAAAGAGGATTAGCAGCTAAATACAATGAACTCATGTTATCTCCATGAATAGTGGGTGTACTCTGAATGATGTCAAAACTCTTCATAAGAGTCTTAAGCCATATCACTTCCTTTGTAGCTTCAACCATACCTTTGTACTCAGCTTCTATGGATGATAAAGCAACTGTGTGTTGCTTCTTTGAACACCAAGAGATTAACTTATCTACCACATAACACAAGTATCCATATGTTGATCTCCTATCATCAGGATTACCTGCCCAATCTGTATCACTACATATCTTGATGTTTGTATCTGATGTAAAACCATAATACAAACTTTCTTTGAGTGTACCCTTAATGTACCTCAACACTTTTTCTCCTACAATCCAGTGTTCTTTCCTAGGAAAATGCATGAATTGAGATAATACTCCAACTGCATATGACAAGTCAGGCCTAGTTAATGTAGCATAGATCAGACTGTAAGAAAAAGGAAAATGAATGAAATAAGGACTAAGTGGTGGGCTAGTGGTGTAACTCTAATGCCTTGTAGAGGTTTCCACAACACACATATAAGATCGAGGTTAGATAGAAAGAGAGATATCACTACTCATGGGAATAACACGAGATTTGGTTATAATGGAAAGTGGACTCAAGATGAATAGAAGATGAACTCAACTCAATTCAACTAGAACTCATAACTCTAATGCAATGGAACTCAAACACTACACAATATATAGATGGCTCTATCCATCCATGTACTCCCTATATGGAGCTTAGATGGTGATCTAGATAGAAACTAGGTGAAGGGCTATAGGCCAACACAATGGGTACTAAGATGGATATCGTAATGGTTCCAAACACCACAAATTGATGATCCTACATGGGAAGGGGACCATCTTTATAAGGTCCTCCAAGCCTAAGTTGGCCTACCCATGTTCTAGGGTCGTGGTAGCTTGATCCATGCCCAAAATAATCTCCACCATTGATCTATGAGGTGAATCCAATGGTAGAAAGGTAGGATCAACAACCATTTGTTTGCAACCCTTGATCTTGCTTAATCCACATTTAGGATCAAGTCTAGATCCAATGGCTCATATCAAATAGACCCTTCTCCAAGTTTAGAAAGGTAATTTTGTTTCGAGCCCTTGATTTAGGTTGATCCTCACATCGGATCAATCCCAAATCCAATGGCTTACAAGTAACCTTCCTAACTATCCATCTATGGTCTACTGTAGACCTCATCTGACATCAAAGTCAAGAAGCTACCAATGTCAAACACTCTCACATGGCTTCTCCTCATAATGGGGGCCTTACAAATAGAGTGTTATGGAACAATGGTGGTGCTGCATAAGGGTGAGGCATTGAGCATATCTAACACCCCCCCTCAATGTCCACCCAATGGTGAACTACCTTCTTGGCTTGATGCCAAGTCTTCCATGAGGGTGGAGCATTGACCATGTCTAACACCCCCCCTCAATGTCCACCCAAATGATGAACTATCTCCTTGGCCCGATGCCAAGTCTTCGAAGATGTATTTGAAGTAGATCCTTTGTAAGAAATTTGGTGAGGATACCCGTTGCATTCTTCATGGTTGCATAGTAGACGATTTCCACCATCCTTCTCAAGTGTACTTGCTTGCCAACTCTTGAATGTCCTTCATGAGGTCTATTCTCAAGCCTTCTCAAAAGTGTGACTAGAAAACTGATATCTTGTATGGTACTCCATAAGTAGATAGGACTACCAAAGACCTTCATGTAGCTCCCAATGTCTATCTGCTCATACAATTATCTTAGGGCTTGTTTCATCACATAGAATGCCTTCTTCAATTTACATAATGTGCTCTTTGAATGTGGAGCCTCAAACCCTAATGGCTGAGACACATGTACCTCCTCCTTGAGGTCAACATTCAAACATTTTGATTTGACATGTAACATGAAAAGTTCCCACTTTGTTTGAGTTGCTACCATTAGTATGATGCAAATAGTGGTCATTAGAGCAAATGAGTCTTGAAAATCGAAACCCTTCACTAGTGAAAGTCCTTGTGCTACCAATGTCTCTTGATAGCATTCCAAGATTCCTTCTATCATGTCCTTGACTTGCCAGACCCACTTGGTGCTAGTGACCTCCCATGCTTCATTCTTCATTAAGCTGACACAATTGGCTTGCATAACCTCCTTCCATGCTGGATCTACAAGTGATTCATCTTCAATTATTGGCTTCATTACTTCCTTCATAATCTCAACCATGATGGCTATACTGACTATGTGAGTAGAAGCCCACTTGTGCTCCTCTATTCTCTATGATCTCCTTGGTCCTGCCTTCTCTTTAATAGTTGTTGGCATAGGATTACTCTGACGAGCTTTTCCTTCACCCATTGCAGTGGCAACAAATTTGTTTGGGTGATTTTAGGTTGGTAGACTCTCTTCTCACCATCTGATGATGATGCTTCCTCCTGTTCATAGGTAGGGATGAATCTTGGGCTAGGTACATAGTGAATTACTCCTTCGCTTGATGATAAAATGGAAGCTCTTTTCTTGTCCTCCACTGCATGTGGCTTCTCCATAGACACCACATCACAGCTCCCTTTGATCTTCTTTTCCTCATGGTCATACAATATGAAAGCCCTTTGCTTTTCATTATGACCTAGGAAGATGCATCTCTTGCTTTTTGGTTCCAACTTGTTCTTTCTTTGACCTGGGACAAGAGCATAACACACACTCTCAAAAATTCTAAAGTGTAAGATGGATGGATTCTTAGCAATGTAGACTTCATGATGAATCTTTCTGTTTTTATAAGGAAAGCTCATGCCTTCCCTCATACACATTGTTATCTCAACAATGGTGTGACTCTTGCATTCCATAATTCCATCATGCTGTGATGTGTGAGGTGCACTAATTGACACTTTATCCCTTTGCACTTGCAAAAGCCTTCCGACTCCTCTACGTTGAGCTCACCACCACCTCCTATTCCAAGCTTCTTCACACCTTTCCCTGGTTCATTTACAAGAAGTTGTGGTTGTTCTATAATCTTACCAAAAGCCTGAGCTTTATCACGAAGAAAGTACATCCACATCTTCTTGCTATATTCATCGATGATCACAATGTAGGAAGATCCTCCCATGGCCTGTATAGACATCTTACCACACAAGTTAGCACATACCAACACTAGAGGAGCCTTTGACCTACTCTTGCTTTCTTGTGGGAATGTCTCTCTATGTGGCTTGCCCATCATACAATCTCTATAAGGTTCCTTCATTCCATTCACTGTAGGTAAATGATGAAGAATAATACCTTGCTTTTGCATCTCCTTCCATACTATCCCTGTCACCATGATGGATTCTTGTTGAGGCTGCATAGAACTAGATTGACCTATATCATTAGTCATTTGATGAGATGCACCGTTGTCTAGTACCCATGAGTCCAAATTGATTCTTCCTGTGTTGAGGAGCATACCACCTTTGTTTTGGTTCCATGTATTGTCTCCTCCTTCACTTCATCTATCCTCTTGACATGACAATCTGCAATTGCATGTCCCTTTCTTTTGCAATGGAAGCATTGTCCTTGAGACTTCTTCTTACTACTACTCCTCCTCTTCTTTTCACTTTCACCTTTGGTTGAGGAACCACCTTTTTTTGATGCATTGTTGGAGAATGTATCATCTCCATTGTTGCTTCTTTGTTGTGTTTTGATCTCCAAATCCTCTTCCCTTGGTACTGAATAGAACTCCTCAAATATCAAAGTTTGAGGTCTCACCTGAGCATTGAGAGTAGTTACCCTTCCATCATACTTTGGTGGAGAACTTTGGAGATGCCTTTGAGCTAGTCCCTTGCTAGTCTTCTCTATCCCTTCAAAAGCCTTTCCATCACATGGCTTCTTGATCTGAGTAGCGGATGCCTTAACCTTCTCTCCTTCTGCAAACTTCTCTACTTCCAATTGGCTTTCAAAATTTTGAATGCATGCTTGGTTTCTTACCTCAAAGTGACTCTTCAATATATTCCATGCCTCACTTTCCTTGGATGTATGTTGAATAAGAGGTAGAATAGACTCCACACAATTGTTCACTATATAATATAGTACATTTGCATTCCTTATCTTCCAAGCTTGTAGAAGCTTTGCATCTAGGAGAATCACCTTACTCAGATCCAATGGGTCAAAGGTAGGTTGTGGCTCTTGATCACTTCCCATCACCATCTCCAAAAGACCATAAGAATCAAGCATAACTGTAATCTTGAACTTCCAAAGAAAATAATTCATACCATCTAACTTGCCTTCACTGAAGGTTGGTGGATGAACCCATAGTGTTTTCATTTCCAAATCCATTGCACCAACTCCACTTCCACTTCCACTCCTAGATGCTAACACCTCCATAGTGTTGAAGCCTTTGTGTCCCATGAACTTGAAGCCTTGAAGCCTTTTCCTCCCAAGAACTCTAGCGTTGAAGTCTTTGCCTCCCACAAGCTATAGAGTTGAAGCCTTTGCCTCCCAAGATCTCCAATGTTGAAGCCTTTACCTACCAAAAACTTTGGAGTTGAAGCATTTACCTCTCACAAGCTTGATTATTGAAGCATTCCCCCCACAAATTCAAGAGCCGATTCCTTGGCCTCCATGATCTCTGCAATCTTTTATACCCTCCTGAGCTTTGATACCATGTAAGGAAAAGGAAAATGAATGAAATAAGGACTAAGTGGTGGGCTAGTGGTGTAACTCTAATGCCTTGTAGAGGTTACCACAACACACATATAAGATCAAGGTTAGATAGAAAGAGAGATATCACTACTCATGGGAATAACACAAGATTTGGTTGTAATGGAAAGTGGACTCAAGATGAATAGAAGATGAACTCAACTCAATTCAACTAGAACTCATAACTCTAATAGAATGGAACTCAAACACTACACAATATATAGATGGCTCTATCCACCCATGCACTCCCTATATGGAGCTTAGATGGTGATCTAGATAGAAACTAGGTGAAGGGCTATAGGCCAACACAATGGGTACTAAGCTGGATACCCTAATGGTTCCAAACACCACAAATCGATGATCCTACATGGGAAGGGGACCATCTTTATAAGGTCCTCCAAGCCTAAGTCGGCCTACCCATGTTCTAGGGTCGTGGTAGCTTGATCCATGCCTAAAATAATCTCCACCATTGATCTATGAGGTGAATCCAATGGTAGAAAGGTAGGATCAACAACCATTTGTTTGCAATCCTTGATCTTGCTTAATCCACATTTAGGATCAAGTCTAGATCCAATGGCTCATATCAAATAGACCCTTCCCCAAGTTAAAAAAGCTACTTTTGTTTCTAGCCCTTGATTTAGGTTGATCCTCACATCGGATCAATCCCAAATCCAATGGCTTACAAGTAACCTTCCTAACTATTCATTTACGGTCTACTGTAGACCTCATCTGACATCAAAGTCAGGAACCTACCAATGTCCAACACTCTCACATGGCTTCTCCTCATAATGGGGGCCTTACAAATAGATTGTTATGGAACAATGGTGGTGCTACATAAGGGTGAGGCATTGAGTATATCTAACATAGACTACCAACCAAACTTTGATATAGCTTCATGTCCTTCAATTCTTCTCCTCCATATCTGCTCAATTTGTGATTCACCTCCATTGGAGTAGGTGCTACCCTACAATCTTCCATTTTAAACTTGATCAACAAATTCTTCAAATACCTTTCTTGAGTTACATACACTCCATGTTGAGTGTATGAGATCTCCATGCCCAAGAAATATGAAAAGTCTCCCAAGTCACTAATCTTGAACTCTTTCTCCATTTGGTTCTTTAGGCATGCCTTTCTCATCTGTACCTGTAAGAATTATATCATCAACATATATGCACATGTAAATGAATCCATCATCACTTGCTTTGACAAGCAAGCTACTATCTGCTTGAGATACTTGAAAACCAAGTTCTTTTAAGAACTTTACAAGTCTATAATTACATGCCCTTGGAGCCTGCTTCAAACCATACAAAGCTCTCTTGAGCTTACATACATGATCTGGATACCTTTCATCTCTGAATCCTTGTGGTTGCTCCATGAAAACATCATATGAAATATACCCATTTAGAAAAGCATTCTTCACATCTAATTGACATAATTTCCAACCTTTACATGCAGCAATGGCTATGAGTGTCCTGATGGTTGTCATCTTTGCCACAAGAGTATAAGTCTCATCATACTCTATACCATATGTCTGAGCAAACCATTTCACAACAATTCTAGCTTTATACCTAGACACACTTCCATCTGCATATCTCTTTGTCTTGTAGACCCATTTGCATCCAATGATCTTCTGACTATTTGGTTTAGGAACCAAATCCCATGTGTCATTCTCCACCAATGCATCATAATCTTCCTGCATAGCTTTTTCCCAATTTTCCTTAACTTTTGCCTCTTCATATGTAGAAGGGTCTTCATCTGCCTTTACCATATAAGCATAATCTTTAGTGGCCAAAAAAGAAGTGTCATAGCAATACCTTGTAGGTTGCCATTTGTGTCTTGATGACCTTCTAAGTTCTCCACTTCTTGAGGTTTCTGGTTCATCACATTTTGGATCAAACCTTGGCACTTCTTCAACTTCAACCTACACATCATTGTTCTCTTCTTCATCAAATATTTGAACCTTTGATTTACCTTTCTTGTGATTCACAACTTCTTCTTCACCTGCATAAATATTGATTGTACCTACATACCAAGTACCTTGCTCATCAAATGTAACATCCTTTGACACAAAGAACTGTTTTGTGGATGGACTCCACAACCTATATCCTATCTGCTTATCATCATATCCAATGAACACATATTTTTCAGCTTTAGGTTCCAACTTGTGCCTTAATTGAGATAGCACATATGCATATGCCAAACAATTGAATACTTTGCAATGAGCTAGAGACTCCACCATGCCTCATATGGTGTCATACCTTGCAAAGCTTTACATGGTAATCTATTGACCAAATATGTGGCTGTATTTACAGCTTCAGCCCACAAATAATTTGGGCAATTTTTCTCCTTCATCATGGATCTTGAAAACTCAACAAGAGTTCTATTCCTCCTTTCTGCTACACCATTTTGTTGAGGAGAGTACCTGCAAGTAATTTCCCTTTTTATACCTGCATTCCACAATTAGTCACTAAACTCATTTGAGAAATACTCTCCCCCTCCATCTAACCTTAGTCTCTTTAACTTTTGACCTGTAATTCTTTCTGCATACACATGATAATGCTTGAATGTATTAAATACCTCTCACTTATCTTTGATCACATAGATAGTGATCCATCTGGTAGCATCATCAACATAAATCACATAATACCTTGAACCATTGATACTCAAATCCTTTGATGGTCCCCACACATCTGTGTGTACCAATTCAAGCTTCTCTGAATATATAAAACCATGCTTGGAATAAGATTTCTTATGAGCCTTACCTAATTGACATGCCTCACATCGGTATGTCATATGTTGACCTACAACATTACCCAATCCAAGCACTGAACCATTGTTAACCATATCTTTAATACCTCTTTCATTGAAATGTCCAAGCCTTTTGTGCCAAAGATCTAACTCAGAGATCTTATGTCCTCCATAGGTGAACAAGGCATGACCAATGTTACCTTGAATCTTCAATGTGAACAATCTTCCTTCTTTCTTCCCTGAAACAATTTGTTTATACCCATTGCTAGGGTCTTCCACAAACACTCCTTCATTAGTGAACCTTACTTCATAACCTTTTTCAACAATTTGTCCTACACTTATCAGATTCTTTGGAATTGTAGGAAAATATAAAACCTTACTCAAGAGAGTACTTCCATCCTTGGCTTTCACTGATCCAATTGACTTCACATTGTGCTTTGTATTGTCACCTGTTTGAACTACATGATTAGTTACCTTATTCTCCAAATCAGTCATCAAAGCTATGTTGCCACTCAGGTGATTGCTACACCCTGAGTCAATGTAGAAGACTCTTTGGTCTTCACTTTGCCTTAAGTTGCATTCATTATCAATGTTGAATCCTCCTTCTGATCTGAAGCATAATTGTAGTAGGTATTGTTGTATTGTTGGCTTTGGAGTCATCTACCTTCATTTCTTCCAAACTAACCTCTACTACCTCTACCTCTGAAATTACCTCTTTGATTTCTGCCACCTCTTCCTCTTGAATTAAAGTTCTGATTATATCCACCATTATTCTGAGTATTATGCCAACAATCATGAGCTAAGTGATTTGTCTTACCACAAATCCAACAAGCTTTGACTCCATCTTTATTACTTCTACCTCTTCCTCTACCTTTGCCACCTCCTCTTCCTCTTAGGAAGTTAGCCTGGCTAGTTGTGCCTTCATCTTCATTTTCTTGTTGCTTCCCTTTGCTATTCTTCTTCTTATCCTTTGAATACATTGCTTGACCTGCACTTTTATCACCTTCACCTTTGACATCCTGCTCAAAGGTTAGCATGTGTCCTAGCGACTGATTTAAATCAGGAGTAAAATGATCTAGTGATAATTCAGTAGACAAAATGAATGGCTTTCATTTGATCACCTCTCAAACTTGTGAGGATTTGCTTTACCAATTTATCCTCCTCAATATCTTCATCAACTGCTCCTAATGCATCTGCAATGTCTTTCATCCTTGTTACATAATCTGAGATGGATTGAGAGGCCTTCTTCTTGAATGTGGTAAACTCTGCCCACAAGGATGCCTTCCTTGACTTTGTGGTGTTTTGGAAATGCTCCTCCAAAGCATTCCATATATCACTTGCACTTTAAAGACCTCTAATGTGAGGTAGCAAGTAGTCATTAACTCCCATATAGATAATGCTCCTAGCTTGAGCATCTCTCTTCATCCAAGTCTTCAAATATGACAATTCATCCCTAGTTGGAACACTAGGATCTCTGAATTGAGGCTTTTCTTCTTCACCTGTGAACCTATCAAGTCTTTGCTCATAAGATGAGCTTCCATCCTCATTGACCATGCTGGATAGTTCTCTCTATCCAATTTCTCTATCTGAAGAGAATCTTCCATCCTTTCTTCACGTGTGTATTAAATCCTTCAAGCTTTATGAGGAATAAGGTTACCTTTGCTTCGAATGATACTCCTTTTGTATTCCTTGATATCTTCTGACCTTCTTCTCAAGCTTTGATTTCAAGATTTCACATTTTAGATCTTCAAATGTTGAATTCTTTATGTCTACAACAGTTGAGGTCCCCCTTTCTTCAATTTTGATGCTTCCTGCTCTGATACCACTGATGGAGAGTGTTATTCTCCAAAAGAATAAGTTATCCTTGAAGTTATAGCACCTCTATATCAAGAATAACTTAAAACCTTCACCAATTTGGAGGATCAATGCTCAATTACCAAAATCTTGAACAAACTCTGAAGAAGATGACCACACAGAAAGTCTACTGCACATAACTCACTCATTGACTTATCAAAAGTGTAAAGTTTTTTATAAAACTTTGCGTAAGCTGTCACCTATAGCTTGTGCACGTCCTCCAAGTTAAATCATTCCAAAAGACTCAATAGATCTTGAGAAATGATCTCAACAAGTCACCTATGTCTAAAACTGTAGTTCTTTACAATCAACTTTGACACCTGCAACTTCTAAAGTTTGGTTCTCCCAAACTAGAACCATTTAAGCAAATGCTTTTAGCCATAGATGGCTTACCTTCCAACTTAGATTTTGACTCCTCATTTGTGCAAAACTTTACACTGTGCACTGATAACTGACCATTTCTTTGACCATCGGGATTGTGCCTGTTTCAGAAGACACTCAACACTTTCTCACATATGAATGTTCCTACATATAACTCTCACAGCCTGTTTACAACTAGGTTCTCAAACTTTAACCATAGACTCATTAACTATGGAATTAGACACCTACAAAAGGATTCTTGAAATGATCAAGCACAAAAGGAGAACACACAGAAGAATCGGGCACAACTTTTCTTCATTATTGAAAAGTTTTTTACATCTGGATGAGAGAGCTATCTTACACACTTCACAAGTGTCTAATGACTTCCAATTCTTCTAAATTCTTGTTCTCTCATAGTCTCTCATATTTGCCCCGACATTTTTCCTTGTATATATAGGCAAATATGTACAAGCTCATAACCATACAAAAGTATTAAGTGAGCTAACTCTAAATTAATGTACATATGTATACACATCTTCATCCTCTGAACATGTACTTTCTTCATGCTTCAAAACTTGATCTTTTCTTCAATCCTTGACTTCAAAAAATTCATCAAAACTTCAATTGTTGATTGCCTTGCACCAACAATATATATATATATATATATATATATGTGTGTGTGTGTGTGTGTGTGTGTGTGCGTGTGTGTGTGTGAATATGTGCCAAAATGCATCACATTTTTCTTTTAATACCTCATTATAGCGTAGTATTATTGATTTGTGAAACTATACATGTTTGAAACTTTGTCCTTTCCTCTCTCGTACCTCTAACATTTACACATGTACGAATACACAACTTAACGTGCATATAACTACACATTTCTATAGATTATTGGAGGATATCTATCAATTTGGTGGGAGCGGGTTAGCAGTCTGACATCAAGCTTCATACAATCATTTAGATCGTGTGAATGATTAGCTAATCTTGACATTGCACCAATGATATTTTTTATTGTGATTATATCAATAATAATTATTAATCAATCCTTTTAATTGAAACTTGGGATCTTGATATAGTCAAATAATATATCAAATATGTCATGATATATTTCTTAATTAAATACATAGGATATTGACCTAACTAAAATTGAAACACTAATTTATTGGTAAGATTACTTTTGTATTCATTTGGATGAAAATACACAGTATACATCGATCACATATTGTAATTCTGATTTTCTCTTCGTATACAAGAAGAATGTGAATGATTCTATATATATTTTAGAATTATATAGCAAATATTTTTGAGGTCAAGAGGTGTTTTCTTGTATTTTTTTTTGTTCTTCCTGATCAAAGATATACAATTCACAAGTAGTATTAAAAGGACTATTCTAAGGATATACAACATCCTAGTTGAATAAGAAACCGAGATTCCTGGTGGAATGTCATATGGTATGTCTAAAATATCCAAAATCTTTAATAACTTTTATAATTTTGTAATTATAAGGAGTCAACAAGATTCATGGTTTATTTCAAAATTAATCATTCTACATTTTGCATTACATCAAGTATTAAAATAGATAAAAGTAACTTCTGTTTTACCATAGCCACTAAAAATAAGGCTCGAAATAATATCATAAATAGACCGTATGTTTTGATTAATCAAACCATGCTCAATTCCCATAATATTATATTGATAAGGTTTGATTATTGTTTGATATTTTTCTTCTAGATTGATAAATATTGAAGTAACTTGACATGTGTGCTTCTTTAATCCAATTTGATTTTATTTTTCTATTATATCTGAGGAAAAAATGACGAAAGAAAATTGTTAGGGTTGAAAAGTCCTAAAAAAAGGGACCTAGAAAATCTAGATGAGCTTGGTGTTGGAGTCTGAGGTTTGTAGAAGCACACAAAGAGCACAAGGAAGAAGAAGAAGCTTGGAGCAGAACACATAATATTGAATGTATTACCAAGTGAATGTACAAAGATTAGTAACCCGTCATGTGTATAAGCATATATACAAGCTAGGGGAAAAAAACCTCCTAAAGAGGGAAAAAAGTACCTCGATAGTCCTAAGTGTGTTCACACACATCACTACCAAAATATGTGAACAAATCCCACCTCCGAGTGATGTGGTAAACAAGGAGTTGGCACTCATGTATAAGGAAGTGCCAAGCTATGTGGAATCAATCCACAAAAGGAAGTAAGTCCAAAGCTTTGTGGAAAGCTTCAAACTTCTCCCTAGGCAGAGCCTTTGTGAAAAGGTATGCAACATTCTCTTTTGTGGGCACATATGCCAAAGTGATCTCTGCATTAAAGAACCTCTCCCTGACATAATGATAATGCACCTCAATGTGCTTTGTGAGAGCATGGAACATAGGGTTCCTCGCAACTACCAACACACTCTGACTGTCAATAAAGATGGTGGTGGGAGAAGACTGACCAATGCCCAAATAAGCCAAAAGGAGTTTGAGCCACACACACTCAATAGTTGTTGTGAAAGCTGCAGTATACTTAGCCTCAGGACTAGAAGTGGCCACAGTAGGTTGCTTCTTGCTCAACCAAGATATGCATGAGCTATCAAGCATGAAGCAAAAACCAGTAGTGGACACATGAGTGTCATAGCAACTAGCTAAGTCAAAGTCAAAAAAAGCATGTAAATCTAGAAGTAGTGATTCCCCCCTTGCGATAAACAAATCCAAGTAGCTAGGTATCACTCATGTAGTAAAAGATGCGCTTAACTGCCTACCAATGCTTGACACCTGGGCAATGCATAAACTTCCTCATTTGTGAGACAACAAACTAAATATCAGGCTGATTTATGCATAAGTAAATCAAGCATCCAACAGCCCGCTGATAGAGAACAACATCAAATGTATCTCTAGCATCATGAAGACTCAACAATAAACCTATTTCCATAGGAGTGGCAATATGTTTGCAATCTTCAAGGCCAAATGCTGCAATAATATGTCAATATATTTTCTTTGACATAGAGCTATTCCACCATCAACTTGCATAAATTGAATGCCCAAATAATGATGCAAAATGCCCCAAATATGACATCTCAAATGAGGCATGCAAATATGCTTCTCATTAGCACCAGTGAGTAGCATGTCATCAACATAGAAAACAATTAGTAAAAGCACATCATTTGCATGCTTAGCATATAAGGTGCTCTCAATAGGACTATTCTCAAAGCCATGTGCAATCAAGTAGGCATGTATCTTTGATATCAAGCACGTGGTGCTTTCTTCAAATCATGTAATGCCTTTTTCACCCTGGACACTTTGTTTTCATGCCCTTTGTGCACAAAACCACAAGGCTAAAAAACATACACTTCTTCATGTAAGTCATTATTCAAAAATTTAGTTTTAATGTCCAATTGATGTACATTCCAACCATGATGGGGTACAAGTGCACTGATGCTATGAACGGTAGTCACTCGGCATGTGGGTGCAAAGGTCTCATCAAAATCAATGCCTCTTTCTTGAGCATAACTTTTTGCAACAAGCCTAGCTTTGTACCCATCAACTGTTCCATCAGGTTTATGTTTCAGCTTCTATACCCATTTAGTGCCAATGGCCTTTTTGCCAGGAGTCAAATCACATAAAGATCAAGTACCATTCTTCATAATAACATTATATTTTGATTGCATAGTAGCCATCCAATTTTTTGAATTTTGTGCTTCATCAAAAGAAACATGCTCATTCTCATCACAGAGACTAGAGGTAGCCATAACATAGCAACTTGATGCAAAAGAAACACTATGAGAGCCTGAACGAGTATGATATGATAGAGGTGCATCTAATTTGTAACTTGCAAAGTCTGCAACTAGCCATTTTGGCATAGTTTTTGGCTCCTCTATATCAACCCTCTCATCGACAAGTGCATCATGTAAATCTGCATTAGAAATGGAATGATCTACATCATCATGTGAAACCTCTAAAGGTTGAGAAATTGCCTCATTTGGACCAAAACTTAATTCATGTCCACCTGTAAAAACAGGCAGCAAAGTGTCATACACATCTTTTGAGCTTATTGATGCCTCCTTAGTACATGAAAGTAATGGCTAAATTTCATCTTCTACAAAAACAACATCGTGGCTAACCAAAATTCGTTTAGTCTGTGGATGATACAGATGATAGCCTTTGCTTTCAAACTCTACCCAACAAAATACATTTTACTGCTTTATCGTCCAATTTCTTGCATTCTTGTTCAAGCACTAATGCATATGCTAGACAACCAAAGACATGCAAATGAGCAATAGATGGATTGCTATCATGCCAAGCCTCGAACGGAACCATCTTTTGGGAAGGAGGAACACTACATTTTTTTCCCAAAATATAACCTTCAGAAACATGTTTACAAGGTGCCTCTTGAGCTGCACATGCTTTATCATTCATGAATTTTGCATACTCTATGAGCTTATACAGCCCACGCCATAAAATGCCAAAAAAAATAATGACATTGCCATTTGATAGATGATGAACTATACATTTTTAATCAAAAAAATTCACAACCAAGCCGGTCTTGGCTAACGTTGAAACTGATAACAATTTTTTCTTGATCCCTAAAACAAATAAAGCATCTAAGAATGTAAAAGAAATACCACCACTGGTAGTCAGAATGATCTTACCAACTCCCATGACAGGATAAGAGGATTTGTTGGTGCATGCGACAATACTCCTTATAGGGGTAGGCTCAAGTGAATTGAAGAAACTACACTGTGAGGTAATATGTTTAGTTGCCCCACTATCAAAGTACCAAACATTTGAGTTTACTGCAGACATACACTACTCATGAGAAGATGGGTCATAACTACAAATAGTAGTAAACACCCATTCTTCATTCTGCATAAGATTAGTAGAATCTATTTGTAGAGGCCTTTGCAACAACCATTCCAACCTCTTTCTTCTTTGCCTCTTTTGCAACCAATTTTGGACAATTCTTTATGACATGATCATTTCCTTTACAATATTTTCAAAATAATTTCTCTTTTTCTATTTTCTTCTCATCTTTTTCATCTTTCGTTGATTGTGCAGAAGTAGTAGATTTTTGTTTACTAGTAGATAGGCTCCATTTACCTTTGCCCTTCTCACTAGCTAGGAAAGCTTGATCTACAACACACATAATGGACCTATTCTGCCTCGACTGATCTTCTTGCAACAAAAAAGAGAATAACTCATCAAATGTTAAGGCATTTGGATTGCCTTTCATCATCAATCAAAGAGTAGAAGAAAAACGCTTATATGAATCTAGAAAACAATTCATAACAGTCTACACAAGTGATATGTCGGGCAAGACTTCATCAATAGAAATCATCTACTCCCTCAAATCTTTGATCTTTGTCAAAAAAGTGTCCATTGAATCTCCTTCATTCATGTGCTCACTCTCCAATTGTTTCTAGAGGTAAGCAACATGAGCCTCATTTCTTTCCTGGTATAAAGTGATAAGTGTATCCAAGCATCCTTAGTTGCTTTGCAAGAGCGAATGTGAGGGATAATGGCACGTTTGACAAACAAAGCTATCAATGCATGTGCTTGAGCATCTTTGCCATCCCAATGAAGTTGCTCTATAGTAGGTGCAATAGGAACTACAACGCAAACAAGAATTTGAAGATCATCATTTTCAACGCCATCTACATCACCTTCGATAGCTGTATTTGTGGGTGTAGTAGATCATTTTTCAACACCCTTCACAATCTTCCACAGTGCTCTTGCAACCAATACATGAGTAATTGGTATACATGATGCATCATATATGCCCACAATGGGTAATTGGTACCATCCAAATTATCATCAATAACCAACATACAGAATACATCAGTGCTTGCAGCCATGGCCACTGAGTAAAATACCCTGATGCAAAAAAATGATTGTATTTCAAAAAGTTGAACAAAACTACCATGTTGAGCTCTGCTAAACCTATAGCAGACTTCGATGCGCTTGTACTAGTGAACCAAAACCTGTATATATGTTTAGCACAAAAGATAAGATTGCTTGCACATGCAATGTGATAGTGTGTTCAGAGGCCGAAATAAGCTCAAATCAAAATTTCAACACCACAAAGCGAAGTTTTTTTGAACTACTAATCACCTTGAGTATGCTCACCAAATTTCATGCGATTCTATGAGTGAAATGGTGTCAACGACACCCTAGATGAAGCAACAACCTACTTTGATACCAATTGTTGAAGTTTGAGGTCTTTGGAAGCATGCGAAGAGCGCAAGGAAGAAGACTAAGAAGCTTGGAGCACAACATAGAATACTGAATGTATTACCAAGTGAATGTACAAAGATTAATAACCTATTAGGGTTATAAGCATATCTACAAACCAGGGGAAAAAACCTCCTAAAAAGAGAAATAGGTACCCCGATAGTCGTAAATGTATTCACACACATTATTACCGAAATATATCGACACTTGGGTTATCAGTTGTGATGTTTATTGGGTCCTTCACACAAATCCTTTAATTAAGTTTCCACCATCTTTTACTACACTTCCGGTTCAACTTTACCTTTGGTGTCCTCTTCATACTCTTCTTCACTTGCATTTGTATCACTATTTTGGGTAACACTTTCAGCTTCAAACCTTTCATAACTTGATGTTGGTGATGAGGAATGACTCCTTAGTTTTCCCGTCCATATTGAACTTTCTCCATGTGATATAGAGGCTTCTGGACATGACATTTGAGTGATTGTTTGTTGAAATTCTTCTTGGACAGCACCTCCATTATCTTCATAATCTTCTTTAAGAATCTTCTCTTTCCCTTTGTCTCCAAACCACGGTCTTAACTCATCAAATACCACATCTCATGAGACTCATAGCTCCTTTGTCACCGGATTGTAGCACCTATATCCTTTTTGCTCCGATGAATATCCAATGAAAATACATTTTTCTGACTTTGGCTCCATCTTTGTCCTTAGTTGTTGAGGAATGTGAACATTTTCTCCTCGGTTTTTACCACCTTTTTTGCATCCTAATTGAGATTCTAATCTGGACATTATATTCTAAGACGAGTATTCTCTATTCTTTGTTCACATTTTGGAAAATTCTAGATGATATTAGGTTATTTTTGGTGCTTCTTGTTGGATCTTTTGTATCAATTCTTCTGAGTTCCTTCTATTGCATCCATATTAGAGATTCCAATGAATAGAAGACTCCAATATAGATGTTAAATTCCAAAATGGAAGCTCCCTATTATTTTTTCATAGTTTACAAAATCTAGATGTGCCTGAGTTGTTTCCCATTCTTCTTATCTATCTTTCTTATGAATTCTTCTCAACTTCCACTACCTTTTATTGAATGTTGATCGGAGATCCTTTATTCTCTTTTTTTAGCCCCGAAAATCTAGATGACCTTGAGTTGCTAAGTCTGTTGATAATTGGATCTTTACACGATGTCTTCTCAACTTGCCAATTGCTTTTACTTCTTGATTGGACATTCTAATTTACATACTATATTTCAGCATAAGTTACACCAGAGCACTAGGATATCAATCAAAGAATCCAACAACTTAATGATTGGGAAGTAATCTAACAATTACTAATCTACCATTTCATGAGATTCAACTTGGACTGCTAAAAAGAAATGGATATAGCTTCAACATACTCACACACAGAACAGGAAAGCACACTTGCATAAAGATATCACATACACATATTGGCTCAAAGATGCACATACTTATAGCCACTTTGCAAATAATCTCTCTCTCTCGCACACACACACGCACACAAAACGTGATGTGATTACAACGTTGTCCATGCTCTTAACGCACACAAAACGTAATGTGGCATTTTCCTCAAACACTCTACACGCACATTATTGCACACACACGCAAATACTTGCACACATGCATGCATGTGTCACCTCATCTAGCTTTTCTATGGAGTTATGTTGACTTTACTTGCAACTCCATGGATTCGGGGTAATGTGTTCTTTTCTATGCACGCGCTTTGACTTATTGATGTACTAAACTTTTGCTTTAGAGTACCTTTCCTCGAATTTGTGTAGAATATAGCTCAAAATTGTACACAAAGCTGAAGAATGTAGACCTTATCAGCTAATTCATAATAAATGCAAAACTTCATGGAAAATCCAATCAAGACTTGGGCTGCATTAACATATCAATTGTGTTAAAAAATGTTCCAGAAATTGTATCCCCTCTTCAAGGGCACGACAGGTTTATAATATATATTATAGGTTTTGTAATGCGTTGTACATTTCTTTCATCAAATTAATTTAAAGCAGTTCTGTTGAATAAAAGTGTCTCCAAAATTTGACGGGGTCTTCTATGGCGATCGGCAAGCAATGAGGTCGTCGAGATTTAAAGGTAAATCCGTACTATGTTAGATATGCTACTCGTGAGTCGTGACGACCACCTCACTGCTAAGTTTTCACTGATCACAGGCAGAGTCACGAGAAGACTGTGATTTAATGACGCGGACCAAAGCTTGTAGGGAAGTTCGGTTTCAGTCACTCCGCGATTCAGGCGGAACTGCGAGCATGTCAATGTAGTCATTCTGGAACCGTTCCGTGTGTTTCGCTTCACCTCTACGAGAGTACTGCTCAATCTGTGATGAAAAGCTTTCCTGCTGGTGTTCTACATATCCTCTGATCCGTAACTGAGATCCTCTCTTCTTCAATAAAAGTTACCCTAAATCTTCCGCTTTGGATTCAACTGGTATCTGCTGTGCTTTTGTCCTGGAATTTCACTGGCCACGGCCATCGAGCGTCTTTGTGAAGTAAGTGCTCAATTATGCACCTGGATTCTGCCTATTTGTTATGGTTTATGATATTCTATTCTCATGAATGGAAAGTTTGCAGTTTTAATACCTCTGCACATTAACTGGTTAACTGCGCGTATCCTGCAGACAAAAGATGCATACAGGGACACCGCCCCACAATACGTTTTCTCTAACGTGCTTTTGTGTGAGCGTGCGTGTGTGTCACACACACACATTCACACACACGCACAGAGAGAGGGGGGGGGAGAGAGAGAGAGAGAGAGAGAGAGAGAGAGAGAGAGAGAGAGAGAGAGAGAGAGAGAGAGAGAGAGAGAGAGAGAGAGAGAGAGAGAGAGAGAGAGAGAGAGAGAGAGAGAGAGAGAGAGAGAGAGAGAGAGAGAGAGAGAGAGAGAGAGAGAGAGAGAGAGACAGAGAGAGAGAGAGAGAGAGAGAGAGACAGAGAGAGAGAGAGAGAGAGAGAGAGAGAGAGAGAGAGAGAGAGAGAGAGAGAGAGAGAGAGAGAGAGAGAGAGAGAGAGAGAGAGAGAGAGAGAGAGAGAGAGAGAGAGAGAGAGAGAGAGAGAGAGAGAGAGAGAGAGAGAGAGAGAGAGAGAGAGAGAGAGAGAGAGAGAGAGAGAGAGAGAGAGAGATCATGTCACTTCAGTGTCGATTTGATCAAATGTATGGGTGAAATGAAGTAGAAGAATCGTAAAGATAAGACTGGCGAATGGTGGTGCCAACTTCCAAGGAGGTAATTGTAAAATTTGGTGGCCCAGAAATATGAGAAAGCCACCAGCGGACTGATGGAGAGTCGACGTGTTGATAACCGATGTAAGTCTAAATACACGAAATGATACATACAGGGGTATAGAGCTGGTAGTACATAAATATGAAGAGGCTTTCATCTCACAAGGTATCCTGCTTTGGTCACTGGATGGTTTCCTTCATATCCTCCATGATAAGTTCTGTAACTCCACATGCAGCTGTAAGTGCTAGAATGATCAAAATCATTCCCTAAAGCTCCACCTGACTGTTTTGAGATGACTGGCGTAAGGAAATCTCTAACCTTCTTCTGAATAATGTGTCGCTATCGTTTCCTCATCAGTTTCTCTTCATAACTCTGGAGCTCGTAGATTAACTGTTGAATTCTCAGCACGCACAAAGAATGCACCAAGAAACAGGTAGAGAGAGAGGGAAGGAGACGACACCCATAGTCGGTTGAATCTGATGCGTGTTTTATTAGTGAATGATTATATTTATACAGTTTGTTGCAACAGTTCATATGCCGTTTCTTATGTTCAAATAAGGAGGACAATACATATTAATTTCAACACTCCCCCTTAGTGCAAATGTGCGCATAGGGAGGTGAAGTACAAAAACTAGTATAAGTAAAGTGATGCCATCATGAGATGGCGAAAAACTTGAAGGTTGAACTTCTGAAAATCGATCTTGAACTTAAACCATGCTTACCCCCCCTGAAGGACAAAACTCGATCCTACACAAAATACATGTCAAAAAATAGAGAAAAGGCGAGTATTAGTGACGTAAATCAGTTCTAATGAGTGGGTTTGAACTCTAATGAAATGGTAGGTGTTTGATTTCAAATGAGGCATTTGTGAGAACCAGAAATTGTCCAATCAAGGCACACAATGTAATCATGAGATATCCAAAGGAAGTGCCTCAATTTTGTGTTATGGCTTGATCCTGACATCAGAGCTGTGTCACTAGGTGTTCTCTATGAGGGAATCGTCAATACTCTGTGGTTAATTGAGGCTGATGTAAGCCATGGTGATCAGTCATGAAACACAAGGCAATCGCAAGTCACTTCAATGTCTATGGCCCGGATAACACAGGCTCCCCATATTGGAGATTACTCATGCGATGTAAACAGGTTTGGAGCTACCATTGGAGCTACCATCAATATAAGTCACCAAGATGCAAAGGAAACAATGCCAATTTGTGAAGCTATGAATTATAAATAATGTGAGTCCCTAGTTAAGATAGCTCTCCTAGGAGAAGCATTTCCAGGGCCTTGAGATAGCATGATAAAGAGAGGCAGTTTGCAATAAGGGTGATTGGAGTGGAATGCTTATGCAATACAAGTTGCTTATTGCAATAAAAAGTAAATATTGAAGAACTGAGAATAAATCAAGAAAGAAAGCCTTCCCTGTAATCAAGAATTCATTGCTGACATCTGTAAAAACCACGCATAGGTTCCATGATTGTGGTGATGCTCCAGATTTCGGATGTAGTGTTCTTGGCCGAGTATTACAGCGCACATGTAAGTAGCAATCGCTTCCTCTGAGCATTGTCTCGTAGTATTTGCTATCATGCAGATTATGGAGAATCATCGTGCCATTTGGTACGATTTGAAGATCAGTGCCTAGAAAAAGAAGATCTCTTGGGACCTTTGTGCAGAGAATACTCGTAGAAAGGAAATCAAGGTGATACTAATAAAAGGCAACATGAAAATGCACAGAAAGATGGTGAATCAAGGAAGATGATATCCACAACTTTCATGACAAGCATTAACGCGCAAGCAGAAGAAGGGTGGAATGGGCGGAGATGAAAGAGAAGTGTCCCGCAAGAGCTCCAAGAAAGGAGGCTCTTGATACCATGTTGAATTCTCAGCACGTACAAAGAGTGCACCAAGAAACACATAGGGAGAGAGGGAAGGAGACGATGCACATAGTTAGTTGAATCTGATGTGTGCTTTATTAGTGAATGAATATACTTATACAATGTGTAGCAACGGTTCATATGCCATTCTTTATGTTCAAATAAGGGGGAAAATCTAGAATCGACCTAAACATCTCTGGTCCTCTCATCTCGACTTTTGGGAGTGGCCCAAAGGAGAGGGGGGAGGGGGGGAGAGAGAGAGAGAGAGAGAGAGAGAGAGAGAGAGAGAGAGAGAGAGAGAGAGAGAGAGAGAGAGAGAGAGAGAGAGAGAGAGAGAGAGAGAGAGAGAGAGAGAGAGAGGGAGAGGGAGAGGGAGAGGGGGAGGGGGAGGGGGAGGGGGAGGGGGAGGGGGAGGGGGAGGGGGAGGGGGAGGGGGAGGGGGGGGGGAGAGAGAGAGAGAGAGAGAGAGAGAGAGAGAGAGAGAGAGAGAGAGAGAGAGAGAGAGAGAGAGAGAGAGAGAGAGAGAGAGAGAGAGAGAGAGAGAGAGAGAGAGAGAGAGAGAGAGAGAGAGAGAGAGAGAGAGAGAGAGAGAGAGAGAGAGAGAGAGAGAGAGAGAGAGAGAGAGAGAGAGAGAGAGAGAGAGAGAGAGAGAGAGAGAGAGAGAGAGGGGGAGAGAGAGAGGGGGAGAGAGAGGGGAGAGAGAGAGAGAGAGAGAGAGAGAGAGAGAGAGAGAGAGAGAGAGAGAGAGAGAGAGAGAGAGAGAGAGAGAGAGAGAGAGAGAGAGAGAGAGAGAGAGAGAGAGAGAGAGAGAGAGAGAGAGAGAGAGAGAGAGAGAGAGAGAGAGAGAGAGAGAGAGAGAGAGAGAGAGAGAGAGAGAGAGAGAGAGAGAGAGAGAGAGAGAGAGATTTTTAACGTCTATGACATGCCAAAAAATTGGCCTATGAGACAAAATATAGGACACATGATGCGGATGTCATCTGGCTGTCACAAAGATAAAACAAGATCAGAAAAAGCTAATACAATCTAGTTTCAAACATGAGTGGTGAGATACTGAGGGTGATGGGACCCTATCTCTGGAGATATATGTGCATGTCTATATGTCGAAGGTAGTACAAACATGACAATGCATCTATCAACTAGCTCACTGGATAGCTCCATCTAGTGTCAATGGAGGGGTGGAGGATGTGGTACATAGGTGGAGCCGGTGCTAGGGCTGCATGTATGAAAGCTATAGGATCTGCCCAAGCTATAGGATCTGCCCTCATCTGGGCTACTCGCGCCTCGGATGCCTGGCATTGTCGGGCTTGAATCTCCTCTATCTGGCGATGGTGTAGCCTCACTCCTCTGAGCCCTATCACTCGTGGTCGTCATCTAGCTCTGCTCACCTCAGCCTCACCTCAGCTTGCATTTGGCGATGGTGTAGCCTCACTCCTCTGAGCCTTGTGACTCGTGGTCATCGTCTAGATCTGCTCACCTCAGCCTCACCTTAGCTTGATGTAGTGTCACTCCTCATTGGGAACCGGTTGTGGGGGGAGGGGGGGGAATTGTGGTGCTTTGGAAAAAGTGAGTGAGCTCTAGTTGTCTCCTCTCCATCTGTGTAGCGGTGTGTGTAAGTGGTAAAAGTGCATCCCTATGGCACTGAGTCTCTGTCACGAAACACCCTAACTGTCTCTGATCTTCAGAGTCCATAATCTCTTGTAGGGTGGGCTGTCCTCTGAACAAAGTCGCATATCTGTCTCTAATCTCAGTGTATGCTTTGCATCGAGATACAAAATGTTCCTCACTCTCCACCTCCTCTCTACATATTTTGCAGATCTGCTCTGCCCTGGACCTTGGCGTGTCTCCCACTCTCGATCTCCAATCTCTGTGATGCCACCCTCAGCTGACCAATCGCCACTCGTGGATTGTGTGGCATATAGATGTCCATGTAGTGTGGTCTCTATATAAACCCATCTGACAAAATGGTGAGAAACAGATCTCTATAGTTTGACATCCTCTCCTCTAAACTGGATGATCTCCATACCCTCCTCATGTCTTAGTACCAAATTCCTCTTGCTGCGAGAGAGGTGATAGTAAGGTGAGTATGAGTCATACTGAAAGGGTGGTAGGCTCTCCATATCGAGCCTAGTGTCACGAACCAAGTTTTGGCGAGTGAGTACCATGTAGTGTGGTCTCTATATAAACCCATCTGACAAAATGGTGAGAAACAGATCTCTATAGTTTGACATCCTCTCCTCTAAACTGGATGATCTCCATACCCTCCTCATGTCTTAGTACCAAATTCCTCTTGCTGCGAGAGAGGTGATAGTAAGGTGAGTATGAGTCATACTGAAAGGGTGGTAGGCTCTCCATATCGAGCCTAGTGTCACGAACCAAGTTTTGGCGAGTGAGTACCATGCTCGATGAGTACCATGAGTACCAGGCTTTGTGAGAAAGCTATTCTCAGAAAATAAGACTTGTGAATGATGAGTGTGCAACTCTTCTCCCATCCATTTATACCCACTTGTATTCTAAAAATAGCAATGATCTGGAATGGTATAGTGCCGCCATGTGTACATCATGCAACACTCATCCCCATTACTACTGAATACCTTAGGATATCCCCCGAGCTTGGGACCTTGGCTATGGCTGGCCCTTGTCCCGCATGCACACATGGAATGATCCTTGTGGACCAATATGATCCTTGTGGACCAATGTCTGACACTCTCTTCCCTTTCTAAAGATCATTGTCCTCAATGATCAATGAGGGAAAATACTTACGAACCAGAGCTTCTCATTCCCAAATAGAGTCAGTAAGTGGTAATCCTCTCCAGGCTACTAGATGCTCCTGGATGACACGGTTCATCAACCATTTGTCTCCGATCTAATCTCCTCTTTGGAGAATGATATGTGCTATCACTTTCTTGCAAAGAAACAATACCCTCTATTAGATTATTCTCCCTGGAGATATACTTTCTAAGTTTACTGACATGAAACATTGGATGGACTCTGCAATCTGTAGGAAGCTCTAATTGATATGTAACATCACTTAGCTTTTTAACTATCTTGCAAGGTCCACAAAACCTTGTTGAAAGCTTACTACACTTCCCTGTGGATAGTGAAGTAGATCTAGCTGGTACTTGAAGAAAGACTCTGTCTCCCTACTCAAAGGATCTAGGAGATCTCTTTCTGTCAGCATACTCTTTTGCCCTATTAGTTGCTTGCTGCATCTTAGCTTTAGCTATTTCTAAATTTGCTTGGAGGTTTTCTAAGAACTCCGAAGCACTAGGACATTTCTTTGGCATTCCTATGGTACTGGGAGCATTTGGATTCATGCCATAGTTCATCTCAAAAAGAGACATTCTTGTCACATTGTGAGGCCTATTGTTATAAGCAAACTCTACTAGTGGCAAGTAACTATCCCAATCTGTCTGCCTCTCAGACACATATGCCCTCAACATGTCCTTTAGAATTTGGTTGACCTGCTCGGTCTGACCATATGCCTCTGGATGATCACCACTACTCATTTTCAATGATACTTTTAGTTTGTCAAATACAAACTTAGAGAAGTGTCTTGTGAATCTGACATCCCTATCTGAAACTATGGATGTCGGTAACCCATGCAATCTAAAGACATGCTGGATATACAACTCTGCTACCTGTGGAGCTTCTATCGTCTTCTGCATGGGTATGAAATGAGCCATCTTGCTCAATCAGTCTACCACAACTAAGATAGTATCCCGCTTCCTTTGGGTCCCCGGTAACCCGACTATGAAGTCCATGGATACAGTGTCCGAGTTATGGTCTGGAATTTGTAAAGGATGCAAAAGACCTAGTGTCTTCACCCTTTCTACTTTGTTGACTTGACACATAAAGCATTGTTGAACATAAGTGTGGACATCTCTGGCTAATCCAGGCCACCAAAATGTTCCTCTAACAAGCTGTATTGTATTGTCAACACCACGATGTCTTGCACAAGGCACATCATGATTATCATGCATGAATTTTCTTCTCAAATCCCGAGAATTTGGTACGCAAACCTTTCCTTTCCGTTTGACTATTCCATTTTCCTTTGAGAAATTGGAATACGGACGGGACTTGTTTGCTCTGCTAGGTGAAGAAACAGCTCGAACTGCCGTGTCTCCTATGGTAGAGTCAGCACCTATGGCTCTAATAATTTGTAACAAATATGGATCTTCCACATGTGCTTCCTTTATCTCTTGAAGCAATGAGCTTTCTAGAACTGTAAAGCTCATTTGATACATTATCCGTGATAATGCATCAGCTACTATATTTTCTTTGCCTCTTCTATACAGGATTTCCATGTGAAACTCTTGCATGAGCTCAGCGGCTCAGCCCAATGAGCTGTCTGCCTCGAAGATTTGGCTGACTACAAAAGTACTTGAGTGTATAGTGATTTGTGTATACTTTAAAGTCTACATCATAAAGATAGTGTCTCCATACTTTAAGTGCATGCACCACTGCACACAACTCTTGTTCATGCACTGGCCCATTGCGCTGTGCACTACTCAATTTCTTGCTTTTAAAAGCTATTGGCCTGCCATCTTGGCTCAAAATTGCCCCTATGGCTATGCCACTAGCATCTGTCTCTAACTCAAAGGGTTTTTGTGGATCTACCACTTTGAGTATAGGAGCCTCTGAAATGGCTTGTTTCAGAGTATCGAAACTTTTTTGTTGCTCTTGCTTCCATGCAAATGGAACTTTTCCTTGAAGCAAGTTCGTCATAGATGTTGCTATTGATGAATAAGAAGAGATGAATTTCCGATAAAAACCGGAAAGTCCTAGAAATGACTGTAATTTCCACTCATCTTGAGGAGCAGGCCAAGCCAGAATAACTGAGACCTTCTTGGGATCCATCCGAACCCCATCGGTCGAGACCACATTCCATCGATACTCTATCATCGGAAGAAACAACTGAGTCTTCTCCGGATTTACATAGAGCTGCTTCTCTGTTAAAACATTCAATACTAATCTTAGATGATTCTCATGCTCATGCACAATCGTACTATACACTAACAAATCATCGACAAAATTAACAACACACTTTCCAATGAACGGTCCCAAAATGTCATTCATTAACATCATAAATATAGCTGGTGCATTAGTCAAACCAAATGGCATGACCAAATACTCATAATGCCCCAAACGGGTCCTGAAAGCTCTCTTATGTACATCCTGATCTCTTACCCCAATCTTGATGGTAGCCACTTTTTAAATCTATTTTACTAAATACAACGGCTCCACCCAGAGCATCTAAACAATCATCTATCATGGGCATGGGATATCTGTGTGTGATAATAATTTTATTGAGTGCTTGGTAGTCGACGCACATCCTATAAGATCCGTCTTTCTTCTTCACAAGAAGAACTCGTGCTGCAAAGGGTGAATAATTGGGTCTAATCAGCCCTTTTTGTAGGGACTCGTCCAAGACCTTGCGGACTTCATTTTCCTCCTGTAAACTCATTCGAAATGGTGGCGGAGCGGTCGAACTCGCTCCTAGTACCGATTTGATTCTATGCTTTATGTTCGTGCAAGGAGGCAAACCTGAAGGTAATTCTTTCAAGAATAACTCGTGGAATTTTGCTCTCACTTTCTCTGAAATTGTTGGAGCATTCCAACCAGAGTCTCGATGACTGCATGAATCCATCATAATACACGAGGAATACACAAAATAAAGAAAATATATATACTTACAATCAATCTTGAGTAACTTGGTAGCGTTTATAAATCGCATCTCTTGGAGATCTGGCTCTCCATGGATCAGTAGTCGCCTCCGCTCATGCTCAGACTGAGACACATGCGAAGCAAAGTGAATGATTGGTCTCTTTCTCGCATGTCACTTCTTACTACGGATTACATCGAAACGTGCTGGTCTTGCTATCTCGAAATCCAATCTGTCCTCATAGGACTGGATCTGAATGGGCAAATCAACAACTTGTCGATCCCATGTCTCAGTTCCCTTCCCGTTGGCTAACTCTAATGTGTAGGCATACTCTGACTACACAGTCTCTAGATGTAACCTCTTGACTAGTCGGGAACTAATGACATTATGTTTCTACCAGTCTCGAAAAGTGCCTTGACAGACTGTCTTGCCATGACTCCCCTCACAACAATGAGTTTTGTATCTGGAAATTGATATCCTTTCTGTGCCACTGGCGAAAGGAGAGAGTCTTGCACACTAGGGATCTTCTTCATGACCGTCATGGCCACTATGGGAGATGATATCGGGGATGGGGAATCTCCAAAGTCATAGTCACCAGGGGACGGTGACGTCCCGGGGACGGGGACGGGACCTGTACCGTCCCGGGGACGCCAATCCGGGACGGCACTCAAAATATGCTGATTTAAACGTTAATTTGAAATGGAAACCATTCATAAGAGTTTTGTTATCTTATAAGAGCACAAATAAACAAGAAAATAGTAAAAAGAAGATTTCCAAAGTGAAATATATGAAAACATGTGATGAGTTGCTTCCGCATTGTAGATATACACTGAATAAAAAACAGTATGCTGTAGATATCATCATATCATATATCAAAAAGAGTACATCTCATGAATAAAACCAAAAAGATACAACCATGGCCCATATGGCATAGAATCTAGATGAATCATGATAGATCTAAGATAACTCAAGACTAAAGTGTCAAGGAGAATCCAAGTGGGGAGTCTGTGCTACATCAGTAGAGGTGGTAGCCCATGGTGCAATCTGAATCTCCACTTGCTCAGGGGGTCTGTGCTACACAGGGGGACGCGTCCCCGGGCCCTAGGGACGCCGGGACGCCGTCCCCCCTTCCATATGTATGGGGACGCCTGGGCGGGACGTCTTCCGTCCCTAAAATTCCGTCGTCACATGCTGCCGTCCCCGGGACGTTTTCTTGTTATGACGCCGTTTGGGGACGTCAGATTTTGGCGGGAGATTTTTTTTGACGATGGAGCTAGTTAGTCGTTTGAGATGCATTCTCATGCTTGTTGTACCACCCCTTGCATATAGACTATCATAGATATCGCACTCCATACACCCCCTACTTTCATGGGTATCTCCACATGCATATCACGGAGATATGTATCAGCTTTACCAGTTTCTTTTTCAACACTTTTATCTTCTCTGATAGACAGAAGATACACCCATGTACATCGTTTTGTCTCATAGGCCGAGTTCGGCCTCCTAATAGACGTAAACACACTTTCTTTCTTCCTTCTTTCTTTCTCTCCCCCTTTGTGTGTGGGCAGCCCTGAACGCACATGGGCAGCGTCTAGAATTCCGGGCCGGTGCAGGCAGCCTCCTCTGCATGTGTGCATGGCTATATTCTAGAGGGGAGTCCTATGGGCTCCCCGATGCTCTTTTTGCTACCATTTCTACACAGAACTTCGATGGGCGACGGAGAACTCCTGAACTCACGATGAAGACGATAAAATCATGCAAAAATGGAGAAAAACACATGCGAACCGAATCCCAAGAACGCCAAACAAACGTCTAAATTTGGTTTTGATGCTCTTATACCAAGTGTGAGAAAGCTATTCTCTGAAAATAAGACTTGTGAATGATGTGCGTGCAACTCTCCTCCCATCCATTTATACCCTCTTGTATTCTAAAAAAAGCAATGATCTGGAATGGTCTAGTGCCACCATGTGTACATCACGCAACACTCATCCCTATTACTACTGAATACCTTAGGATATCCCCCGAGCTTGGGACCTTTGCTATGGCCAGCCCTTGTCCCACACACACATGGAATGATCCCTGTGGACCAATGTCTGAGAGGCTCTATCATGCCCTCTTTGACAACCGTATATCTGCCTCAAATGCTCTACGAGTGAATCTGTCATGGGGAAGCTCCCTCACCCTCTGAATGAAGCTTACTGTCTAGAAAAGTGCCTCAGGAATGATGGGTGGTGGAGCGAGTTCTCCTCGGATGATATCATGTGGCATGGTCCGCTTGCTACGTAACAACAGTGAGATCATGCATACGTGTGGCCTCTCAATCTTTGCCCACTGATCGGAAGTCAAACTTAGTGCCCATACCGTCATTGAATACATCAAGGTTGGGGTGACTAGTGTGTCGAAAAGCCACCCCTTAGTGTGGGGTTCATGAAAGTGTGGTTGGTGGCATTTGCGCTCCAACGTGGCAAGGGCTGCATACCCTCGGGTGAGTCTGTCAATAGCCGCCTGCCTCATGGTGAAAGGTCCTGGTAGGCTTGTGAAAGTAACTCCCAAGTAGATGTATGAGGTAACCACCTCGACGTGCCCTCTTGCTATGGTGAACATGATTGTACTCCTCATTCCACTGAATGTGTGAAAAATCATGACCTTGGTCTTGCCAAGGTTCAGATTCAATCCTCTATGTGTACAGAGATGCTCACTACTCTGTGGACCAGTGTGATCGGCTGCTCGTCTTTGCTGCATGTGGCGTATGGCCCTCTTCACCATTGCTGTAGTAAAGAAAGAGGAGTGTGTCGGTCGAGGCTCGGGTGGTTGTGGAATGAGTGGGTGTCAAGGCATGTCATATAATCGTGCTGCAAAATCCTTCCAAATTTGTGGGTGTAGTCAGATGAGGCTCGCGGAGAGTGCGCCATGCTATCGCACTATCCATGCTCATGAATAAACGTTATAACTTGAGCCCCTGTGCCTCCTCGAACGCTCGCTGCTTCTGATGGGTTAGTGCCTTCATCTCTCTACTGACCTCTCTCTCTGTAATCTCTCCCAAGGCTTGTTGTGCATGTAGGCATGTGTAAGAGGCTCTGTACTCAATCATCATACCAACTGTTCTAGGGTCTAGTCCCAAGGGGAGGGGTACGTCCTGTGTGAGTGATGTGTGGGAAAGAGCTGATAGCTGAGGTGTGTAATATGGATGAGATATGTGAAGTGAGAATTGGGAGGGGGGTGGATGGGTGTAGTAGACATATGCCACGCTCGACCTCTCATGAGTAGAGAGGGGCTAGCTCACGTGTGAAATGAATGGTGGTGCGTGGGGTACATGGTATGGGTCTATGTAGGGTACTATCTCCAACGATGGAAAGGGAGAGGTATGTGTGATTGGCTCCGATGGGTATGGGTGGGATGGTAAGTAATGTAATAAGGTGGGTGGCCTCCTTGGACCCCAAGATATAATCAATTGTGCTCCCTCCTCCCCTTGTAGACCCATGTTGAATACAAGTCAACCCTCCTGAATTAGGCCACTGAGCCATCCCATTATAAATGACGAGATGGTGCTTAGAGCCAAGCTTGAGTAGATGCAGTCCATATGATGTGTCAAGAGCTCTCTTTGGGGAGTGTCTCATGATAGTCTCCTCCTATAGGGTATGTAGTGCCTCTGGATCCTCATGATCATATGTCTAGCATTGCTCACTACGTGTGCAAGTGTTGAAGTCTCCCATGAGGATGACTTCACCAAGCGTGGAGTACTCCATGATCTCATATGATAGACATGCATAGGGTGAGGTCTCCCCTGATGAAGAGTCATGCTCAGTGAAGGTGAAACGAGAGCTTGTGGGGGCAAAGTAGAATATGGCTATGTAGATGGTATTGTCGTGATAGCTCAAGGCGGGTCCACATATATTGGGCCTTTGGGTCGCGGGCAATAATTTGTAATCTATTGTGTAGTCCTCGCCTAAAAAGTATGGCCACCCCTCCTGATCCGTGGGATGTGTGCTTTCGTGTGCATCCTCTGTGTAGAGACTCCCATTGGAATCTGTGTATCTGGGAAAATCCTCTCTCTTGGCTTTCATGTGTCTCTGCGTGTAGGATGACAGACCTTTTCTTGTGTCGCACGGGCCGCAAGTCCCTGTGCGATGGCCTTGCCATCTATGATGACCCGACCATCTCTATAGGATGTGCATTTACCCTCTCTGTGGGCTTGGTGCACCCTAGGCATACATGCATGCCTGTGTGCGACTTGCATTTTAGTGAGGTCATCATCGAGGTAGATTGGTGGGCCTTCAAGCCCTCGTAGGATCACCCTCTTGCGAAGGAAAGTAGGTTCTGACTCACCATTGGGGAAATGGAGGATGAGGGCTCGTTGCTTAGGCATCTTTACCGACCCTCGAAGCTCTAGTGAAAGGAGATGGCTCCCTGTCCTTGTATCTGAGTCTGGTGCATAGCATCTTCCCATCCTCCTTGGGTGGATCCTTCTCTCTCTCTCTCTCTCTCTCTCTCTCTCTCTCTCTCCCCCCCATTCCTGTGACCCTTATGTTGAGGTGTCGGGCTTGCCTCATCCTCTCCTCCTCGATGGTGTTGTGTACGAGAAGAGTCTCTTCCTTATGCGCTTCTTCTTGGGCCTCTTTCT
Source organism: Ceratopteris richardii (assembly GCA_020310875.1). Lineage (NCBI taxonomy): Eukaryota > Viridiplantae > Streptophyta > Polypodiopsida > Polypodiales > Pteridaceae > Ceratopteris > Ceratopteris richardii. The sequence continues at coordinate 175,388,184 of CM035420.1, read as the reverse complement.
TGAGGTTTTTATTTACTACTTCCACCCAACCCTCTTTGGTGGCTTCGAGTTTGTCTTCCATGTGCTCGGCCAACGCTTTTGTGATTTCTTCTTTGAGGGCTTCCTTAGTGGTGGTATGAATCTCACCTTCCTCGAGGGAGAGCGATGCCACGGTTGCCTTGAGGAGGGCTAACTCTCCCTTCAAGTAGTCTCGTTCTTTCTTCCATTCTTCTTCTGCCCCTTCCCAAATTTATTTTTCTGTCATCCTTCTCTTCTTCCATTCCTCTTTCTCTTTCTTCCATTGTTCCTTCTCTTTATGGAGTGATTCAATCTCCTTTTCAAGCTTGGATAGGCGAACGATGATACCGTTGATGGTGGAGTCTATGAGCTTCTTGTGGTCCTTGAGGGTGATGTGGAATTTGTCTTGTAATTTGAGTAAATCCTCCTTCTTTGCCATGTGTCCCCCTCTCCAAGAGAGATGAACAAAAACTTAAGCCTCTGTTGGTATAGGGGTCAAGGGACGGGGACGGAGCTGCGGGATGGAGTAGAGATGGTGGGAGGGGCTGCAGGACATAGTTGTGGGGGAGGGGAGAGAGAGAGAGAGAGAGAGAGAGAGAGAGAGAGAGAGAGAGAGAGAGAGAGAGAGAGAGAGAGAGAGAGAGAGAGAGAGAGAGAGAGAGAGAGAGAGAGAGAGAGAGAGAGAGAGAGAGAGAGAGAGAGAGAGAGAGAGAGAGAGAGAGAGAGAGAGAGAGAGAGAGGATATATTAACATATGCCGAGATGCCCTCCTATGTAGTTGTGAACAATATGGATCTCCCTAGATATGTCACATGTGTTGAAGGAATGGGCCTCTTTTCCGTATTACTATTTCATCTTTAGTTCATTTTTACGTGTGCATCTCTATTTTGTATTACTCTAGTTGCATTTGGGAGGCTTGCCACGTAGCTTCTTTTTGTTCTCATTCTCCTTCAAGGAGAGTTATCTGACATTGGATGTATTTTGAGACAGCCCTCTCCAAATCTATATGAGGAGCACCTTTCCTTACCTTTGTAGTTGATTAGAAGCTGGAGAGCTTAGTCCTTGCTCTTGGCAAGTTCTCTCTAATCCATAAATGAGTTTTCCAATTTCATGTTCTACTCACTCTTTTGAGTCTCACATGCTTTTCATTTTGTGAGTACATGTTCAAACTTTGCTTCCATGTGTGTACTTTACATGTTATCATTGCACTAGGTTTTGGTGGTCCACTTTGAGGTGATGGTGCTTTTGGAGGGGGTCGTGGTGCTTGTGGCTGAATTCTCTTGGGACGATGCTCCTTCATGGATAAGGAGTAGTTTCACTCATCATTTCCATGCTCTTATAGTGGTTTTGAATGCTATTTTTGCCCATTTCCCTGTTGAAAGTTATGGAACTTGTGCAAGCTCCAATTCTGGGGCTTGACACACACTCACCTCTCATCATTTACCTCTTCACCATTTATGTATCGATATCAACTTTTGTAAGCTCAATTGAAGGCTAATCTTGAAGGTATAGAGACTACACCCATAACCTTGAAGGAGAGTGTTGAAGTAAAGGTGCCAACCTATTTATGGCTTAAATAGAAGTCGAAATATGATTAAAGCTGGAGTACTAAAAAAGGGTGCAACCTTATCCATATGGAGTGATTTGGAGCACCAAAAGTCACCCAAGGCAATGGAAGGACAAAGGACAAGAAGTGCAAGGTAGAGAGGTGAGAGAAGATGTAAGGGTAGTTGAAGAGACACAAACTCCCATGCAACTTTCTCTATATATAGGGCATTTGGATGTGATCTTTTGTGGAGATGACAAGGAGATGGTGTAGAAGCATATGCTGGTCATTCTCTCACCAAAGGATATTAGAATTGCTCCTAATAGTGTGCTACAAAGCACATAGGTATTCCAACTGCATACCTTTATGTACACAACCAAAATGTGAAGGTCATTCCTCTCTACATAGATATCCATTTGATGCATATGATATCTTGTTGGAAAGCTTATCTCTTGTACTTCTTGTGCTTTAAATAAAATATCTTTGCTAGATTCTTCTCTAGTAGATACTAAGAGCATTTCTTTTGAACCGCAAATTTTTTCTTAACTTGTGTTGATACAATTGGATGCTGGGTCATTTGAACGCCAAATGGAGTTATCTTTAGCTTGTTAGAAATCTGCAAGTATCTACTTTAAGTGGGCAAAATCTCAGAGTCATTGGATATCTTAGTTGTGATTGAATGAGTTTTTATTAAGCAGGTGTTTGATAGGACAATTTTTAGAAAA